>CM017196.1:8225499-8405499 GCA_004837865.1 Musa balbisiana | reverse complement strand
TACCTCCACCTCTTGGATTGGCATTGAATATTCATCGATTCCCACCAAACACAGTTCCGTATTCTGTTCCTGCTGCTGGTGGGGGTCTTTTTCCACATCCAAGGCCTGGAATGATTTCAATGATTCCATCTGTGAGGCCTGCTCCTTCACCTATTCCTATGCCTTCGTCACAGCAGCCTGTTATGATGAACCAGCAGCCATTGCCTCAATCAATTTCGGTAAACCCACCTCCACCTCCTGGATCCCAGTTCACGCCACTGGTACTTTCCCGAACTTTTGTTCCACTGCCTATGCCACCACCTAACATGCCAATGGTTCCCCCACCACCTCCCCCACAAGGAATGCCACCACCTCCTCCCCCTGAGGAAGCTCCACCACTGCCAGATGAACCTGAACCAAAACGGCAAAGAGTCGGTGATGTCTCACTCATTCCAGAGGATCAGTTCCTTGCTCGGCATCCGGTAAAGTGAACTTTTGGTTTCATATCTTCTTTTAATCATATTCTATTGGTTCATTCACTGTCTGAACAATTATTTATTATACATCACATCACTAGTCCTACCTATATTCTTCTCAGGGGTCTTGTCGGATTTCTGTATCTGTTCCAAGTATGGATGAAGGAAACTTGAAAGGACAGCTTCTGGAGATTGCAGTCCAATCTTTATCTGAGACTGTTGGCAGTCTTAAGGAGAAGATTGCAGCAGAGGTTCAGCTTCCTGCTAATAAACAGAAACTGAGTGGTCGGGCCGGTTTTCTTAAGGACAATCTTACGCTTGCTTATTACAACATTGGCCCTGGAGAAACACTCACCCTTGCGCTGAGGGAGCGTGGTGGGAGAAAGAGATAATCATTACGTCAAACAGAAAGGTTGCTGCAGAAATTTTCTGCATCTAGTTATTCATATATGCTAGTTTGAGATGATAAAAACTGTTGGATTGTATTTGATAATCTTTTAGACATGTTTTTGCTAGTTTGACACTTGAAACTTATCTCCGCTGATGAACTTTATGGTTTGTAATGCAGATTCACAATTCGGATGATATTGTTTCCTTAAGTCACTGAAATGAATGTGTTCCTCCAAGGGAGCAAGCTTACCAACATATCATGGCTTATTATATTGCTTTTTTAAAACCTTGTTTCATGTGCAATCTCAATTTACCACTTCTTTTGCTTAAATCTTACTTTCTCATCTGCTAGGTACCTGATGCAGGTTTCCTATTCCAGTGAATTTGATTCTTCACATCTGTTGGTACCATCATCTGCCCTTCTTCTGTCAGCAAGGAACCTTTGGTTTCTTTTTCATGCCTTTGCGGAGTTTTTCAACACTGTTGATCGAGTATGATCTGAAGGAAGATGAATCTCCATAGAGGCTAATTCAATTAGGTTAATGCAATTAGACATTATTTACCATGCTAATGATGTTATATATTCACTGATTGTTAAGTTCACTGAAATCTCAGGAAGTTTTATTACTTGTGAACCAATTGATGATGACCCAATTTCTTATTCTTGCATATGCTTTATGGCGATTGTCCAAAGTCTCAACTTTCTTTAGCTTGTTGCCAGCTTAAGTGTGCGGAACAGAGTTGAAATGCTATCATAGGCTAAGGTACAGTTTTTTCTGGCTTGCTGTCTTGGAATTTCAGGTACTTGTGTGTTCCTTTTTCCTCTCTCCTGTAGGTGATATATTACTATCCTTTTATTGTGAACCCTTTTTTCATGTTAGACTTATTTTAAAGGTCTAACTATGTGACACTGTTTGACATAATAGTGTTTATGATATACATGAAGGGTTAGTTCTCAGCATAATCATGCCTCCATTTTATACAGCGGTGGAAACCATTACTCGGATAGTACCTGGTTCGGGGAAAGGGGAGCAACTGCAAGGTAAACTGTTTTACCTGTTTGTGGTAATCGTAATTCTCTTGAGTTATGTTCGATTTGGTTCTTGGCTATTTTATTGTATGGATCCAAACTATCTGTAGCTATTTTTGCATTATGGATATTGTTGCTCTGATCTTTAGCGGCAATGACCTGCTCCTTGGATTCCATTGCTAGGTAGGATTCATGCTCTGTGGTAGATGTGCGAAAGAAAACCTGTCTTTCTGTGACTCGAGCATACTCATGGGTCTCAACCCGCTTTTCTTCTTCCAGGAGACCTCAGTGTCAAGTTTCTGCTGTAGTTTGAATGCATTTTAGAGTCCAAGAATTGTGAGGATCATAGTTCTTGCTTCTTCTTGTTGCTTTGTTGGTGTAATGCTTTATTGTTTTCTTCTGCGATGTTGCGACAACAGTTAATTCCTAGATTTTTGTAGCATAAATCCTTGGTGGTTGTCAAATTCTTGGGTCAGCTTCTCATGTGCGGGCGGGTGGGCCGGCGTGCAGAAGAAGATCCGACGCATTTTGACCTTCTGAGGGTGGGACTTGGGTAAGATTCTATCATGTATATCGATTCTATTTGAACTGTGTAGATGTTTGACTATTGTATTTAGTTAGTGATAAGCATATAAACCATCTTTTCATTCCGACGTTATTTCCACACATTTTCTTTATGAGACAGGGTTCAATTTTCAGTGAGTTTAGTAATTAACCTGAAATCTCAGAGTCAACGGCTTGAAATAGTCATTCAACAACTATAAATTTATGATGAGAAATTAGAATACAATTTAAAATTGTTGTTAGGTTCTGAGTTTGAGAGATACATATGCTGATGGCGGGAGAAATTTTAGAACAAAACCAAATGAGAAATCCCGAAGATGAACACTTCAAAGGTAAATTAAAATTTTACATTGGATATCTACAGCTACCATCCAAAGAAACCCTTTGACTATAGAACAGAGAAACCTATTACCTCCAGCATTGCTTCTACTTATCTACACGTAAAATATATCATACCTACAGCTCGAGAGAGAGAGAGAGAGAGAGAGAGAGAGAGAGAGAGAGAGATGTGCTGTTTCTGGTGATAGAACTCGACATGTTACAAAAAGTAGAGCAACTTGTTCTTCGAAGGATCCAGTGCTACATTAGTATTAGGAATTAAAGTCCTACTTTAAACTCAAAACAAAATAAAAGTAGATGAATAATTCAAAGATCTGACCAGCATACCTGAACGAAGTAGAGAAATATGAAACCGGATATCTGGGCTTACCCATGTTTTCCCACAACTTTCTTGAGCTTAGTTTAAGCTTCTGTTCCTATCTCAAGTTCAAGAAAGCTGTGGAAAAATATGAGGCAACCCATCTTCTACCATATCTCCTCACAAACCTCATGACTGTGATCGTGTTGCAGTGAAGCTTCTGAAGCCACTGCAGCCTTACTTGCAAGAACCCTAAGCTAAATATTAACTCATCTCCATGAGATCAACACGTCCACCATGGACATGCATGGAAATGGTGGTGTACACAAGCCTCCAGAACCTCTGTGAAACCCTAAGACTCTTCCACATGAGCCTTCAGACTCGGAAGACAAACCATGAATCTGTGCCCTGGAGTCTTTCGAAGACACGTCAGGGAAGGATGCAGAATGAAACCCTAGAAATAGATGAGAGTTATGGAAGGGAAGGAGAGCAGTAGTAGCAGTACTCCACGCACCGAGAACAGTGAGTTGGAGGGGATATAACAACACAAAAGGCTGACATGCACCATGTCGTTGGATCAACCATGGTATGGGTCTCCATGTGGAGAAGGGAAGGGGGGTGACACTCTGTGGTGGCACGGAGGCCACTGCTATCTGTGTTCTCAGCCCTAATCCTATGTGAGAGAGGAGACATGGAGATCCCTTTGGGGCCTTCAGATGGGATTGGTTTCATTGTTTGCAAAAATTTCTTTGGACTTAAAGTAATTCAACATATTTTTCCCTTCAAATATTACCAATTCAGATTTTGCACGGGGAGGAAAAAGAACAATATCAGGAAAAATGCAGTCTATCTCATGACAATGCGACAAGTGTTATACAAAAATATACAGATTATATATATATATATATATATATATATAAAGGGTTCACCTCAGGTCATGATGAATACATGAATTGTACAAGGTGGAGAAATTCGTAATTAATTGGATAGTAATAGAACACCAGCACAAAAATATCTATATGCAAGACAAAGATAATGAAGTTGAAAATATAACCATAAAATAAAATTCGATTCAATCATCACTTGTAAAATAGAAAAAATAATAAGCTACAATAATAGTGTACTAGAAATTTACTGAATTATACAGTGTACAGGAGGCCCTTTGGATTGAACACATCAAGAATGTTTTGAATGTGTTTTCTAAATGTATATTTAATTTAGTTTTGTTCAAAGAAAATAATGGCATTCAACTAAGAATTTTTTTTTAATTAATGTGCAGGATTATTAAATTTATACCCAAAAAATGAGAAAAAGAAATAAATAGGAAGTATATTATATTTGAGTTCCAAAAAAGAAGAAGGCACATCAATTTTTTATTTTGGGCTCTATGGCCAATTGGGCCTTCATATTAGATGAATCGAACCTAAGACGAAGATGAGACATCTCCACCTCCTCTGTTGGGTTTGTTGGCGTTTGGGAGCAGATAGCTCGCGATGGGTGCGACGCGAGCCGGCGGCGGAGCTGGGCGATCCGGACCTCGACCCGGAGGACGTTCAGCCCTCTGTGTCCCTCGAGAAGCCGGCGCCTTCTGACCTTGCTGCCGCCACGCCGCTCTCGACCTCCCGCCTCTGCTCGCAAGCCGATGCTGGCGGGCGCGCCAACCGCGGGTCGGTTGCAATTTTCTCTTCCAAAGCTCGATCCTTTTTACCCATCTGGTTTCATTGCTGAATTTGAAGACGTAATTGTTCTTCTTTAATCTTGTCAGGAGCCTAGAAATATGGGAAACATGGCAGACAAATAAGCTTAGGGTTAACCCTTTCCTGGGGAGAGACGAGTGTTCGGTAAGGTGATAGGTAGTTCAAAGTTTAAGCCTATCTCAGATATCGAGAGTTCATCACGAAAATTCCGTTCCTTATGGTGGATTCTGTCTATTAGAACTCGTACAAGCGGCAAACTTAGATTCATTTCCAAATCCCATGGCAGAGCCACATCCTTTGCCATTACTTGATTCAAACTCAAATACATGATAATACACCCACTACCTCCTCCAGATCAAGATGGGACTAAATTGAGACTGTTACAATCTCCTCCTGAAATCACAAGATTTTTCTGAAACTGATCACTGATGATGAACATGTCGCCTCAAAAAGCATCAGATTTTTCTCTGCGGAACTGATCTTATATTCAGCTAATCGGTGGCCATTCCCTACGGATGTCGAAGGAGTAGTTCATCTCCAGGTAGCACTTTCCATCATCATCGATGAACTGATACAAGAAAACAATCGCATCAGCAAATAAATGGAGGGTATAGCCACATCAATGTGCTGAGTTCGTTCCTGCAGAACACAACGGAGAACATGAACTTGATTCCAATAGTTTTGGGAGCCTCTTGGCATTGAAAATTTACCTTGGTTCTTGCAGCATATGATCCTCTTGCAAATATACCAGAGGGAGTGGTCTCCTCTGGTGTCTCGTATGTGTATGATTCAAGCTGAGGACCGAAGGTGCCCAGCATTTCTTTTGTTCGGTCCACTGAAATGGAAATCGACTTTGTCAGCATCATGCAGCAGAGGAATGGATTTCCAAAACTCGAAGCTGGCGGAGTTGGAGTAGAAAGCTAACCTTTGACGCCGGTCTTCCATACTGTGTTAGTGTATCTGAGACCAGAGACGATGTTGTTGCTGACGGAGAAGGTGAACTTCAACCTGTAATGGCTACCTTCCTTCAAGGTAAACCACACGCCCTTGGAGTTCGGAGCCACAGGAAGTGGGAGGACAACGTCAGGCCTTCCGGGAGAGATGATCGAAAGGCTCAGAATGTTAACCTCGGGCTCCAAGGTTTCTACGAGAAGGAGAAGTGAACGATAAGATGGAGAGTGCTACTTCGACGAACAAAATTAGGTTTTTATGTATGTACCTCCGACACAGTTCACATCGACGCTTCCCAGAAGCTGTTCCTTCCACCTTCTCAGGCTCTCATCATCCTGCACCAAACGCCATGAAACTGAAAGGAAAACATGGGATTTGGAAGTTTTAAGAGGAGGAGGAGGTTTAAGTCAGACCTTGTCTTTCTCCATCTGGTCTTTGAGGCTGACTTGAGGTCCCAGATCGATCCCTTTGCCATCCTTCCCATCGTCATCTTCCTCTTCCTCCCTCTTCCTCCTCGGTAGCATAAAGGGAGGTATCGCTCATCTGCCTGTTGAACTCCTCCTCCTTACCAGCATGCTTATGCTGGCTGTTCTCCTCCGTTTCACCTTCCCTAGCCATCAAGATCCCATTTTTCTCAGCATTCCCCATCTTGTGCTCCAAACCCATGTTCTTCGAGCAGGAGAGAGCTCCGGTGGCAAAAGACATGTCAGCCAGGAAGCAGAAAGCAGGGGAAAAGAATCCCAGCCACCTATTAACGGTCAGAAGCACAGCAGTCTCATCAGAAGCCAAAAGGAAATAGGACCAGAGAAAGAGGGAGGATAACGGCAATAAACACGAAAAGGTGGCAACTTGGAAGGTACCTTGCGATGTGCAGACTAAGATACCAAGGTTAGCAGGTGAATCCGGCTAAACAGAGAGATGATGCTGCCAAAGGAAATGACGGAATCTAAGAACAAATAGCGGTGATGAAGAAATGCAGGGGATTCAGCTTCCTGCCTCCGTTGTGATAGCTCGGAACCCAAGAAGAGACAAGAGGAACATGATGAAACAACATGGATTTATCAGGAGCAGTATTGGAGAGAACGTGAGAGTCACTTCCCAGAAGAAGACTAAAGATTAAAGAGAGAATACCAGCTCTCTGACCCATTCTTTGGACTGGCATTTGGGTCGGGGGATGGAAGCATGGCTCTGATTCTATTATTCTTTTTCTCTTTTCAGTGATTGCCAATAGAAATTGGACATCATTATGGGATCGCATTGTGGAGCACCAAAGATGTTGTCAGACAGGCACCCGATACTGATTGCTATCTTATTGTCATAAAATCACCATGCTGCTGCTTGCCTCCCAACCTCCTGCTTCAGTATTCATCCTTTTCATGTTATGTAGGACATCAAGTTTCTCGAACCTAACAACACTGTTCGTCGATGGGGTTGGCAGATAAGGTGGTGTGTTGGGGCCTCCAGATTCCCAGATGGTGCAAGCCTGGCATGCATATTCTTAAGGTGGATGATTCAGCTGTAGCAGAGCTCACATCTTCACTTGGAAAGCTCGAAATGGGCTGTAACGACGCCTTTGTTGGGCTATCAATGGGCTCGAGGCCTTCTCGTCTTCCCCGCGTCAACTGGAAGGTCAACGAAGTCAACACGGGGGGTCGAAGTTGCAGGCAGCGAACAACGCATGGTTTCTGACCGTTTGACGTCGTACTGCTTTGACTGCAGCTGCGACGGTCGAAAACAACACGCTCGCGGCCCACAGTAACCATGGAGTCACAGTTCGATCGTGTCGGAGAGTCTCCGCCTCTGCTCGTGTATATAACCCACAGCAGCTCCCACTCATTCTCCAAAGCATTCCGAGTTCTTCCTCTCGTACTCTCGAGTGCTTCTTCGATCGCTAAGTGCGTGTTTGCTTAGGTAAAGCGAAGATGAGCGTGGAAATGTTGGACGGGTCGACCATTCGCGAGTTCGTGGAGGACGAAGGCGCCTTCAACGGGTCGGTGGAGGAACGGTTCGCGAGCCTCGACATGGACCACGACGGCCGGCTCACGTACGCAGAGATGGCGAAGGAGCTGATGAGCCTGCGGGTGCGGGAGACCCATTTCGGCGTGGACGAAGCGGGGCCGAGCCGCGACGAGCTCCTGCAACTCCACCTCGGCCTCTTCGGTCGGTTCGATCGCGACGGCAATGGGACGGTGGAGTTGGAGGAGTTCCGGGCTGAGATGAGGGAGGTGCTGATGGCGGTGGCGAGCGGGCTGGGGTTCCTGCCGGTGCAGATGGTGGCGGAGGAAGGCAGCTTCCTCAAGCTGGCGGTGGAGAGGGAGACGGCAAAGCATGTGGCATGAATCAATGCCCTACCAACCTACTCATACATACTTCAGAGTTGGAAGCCAAGTCTTACAGTGTCGGTGTCTTTCTTTGTTTCTATCATCCGGAAGGAATTATGTCTTCGGATGATCCAATAAATCGTTGATTCATGCAGGTAACAGTGACAGTCGCTTCAAAGGGAACAAATACAACTGAGTTCTTGTTGTTTCCTTGAGGAAATTAGCCTTCATTTTTGAGTGATAATTATAAGAAAGTTAGCTTTACATCCACCAAAATGCGCATACTTTGACAGAGCATTGCCTTGGAACAGTTCGCCTCCCCTGCATGCATGCATGTTTGCAACACTCTTCTTCGACCTTTTACTTCCGTAGATTACTTTTCCTGATCAGCACCAACATCTTGGTTTGAATCTGATGAGGCTCTCAAGTGCTCCAGTAAAAGATAAGCAAACCTCGATCTGGATGTATCAGAGAGCCCAAGATGTCCGTAAACACTGATACAATACTCCGAGGAGAAGCAGCAGCAGCAGCTTCTAACTTGATTCGATAGAGGACACGCACAACATGGAGTGTGACAGATGACCAGCGATGGCATGATCACTATTTCTTGTTCCTGTTTCACAGGGCACCCTGTTTGCTATGATCTTTCTTGCTTCTGCTACGTAGCGGCCATAGTTTCCAGAGATACTAAATGTTCATTGCAACAGAATGGAGTATCCCGAATCACAAATTGGATATCGCCGTCCACAAAGTTGTAACCAAGGAGCTGATGGTTTAATAGATTCGAGCAGTCGGCGTATCAGTGGATTCTGTCGCAGCAAAAGCCATTATTGCTTATTTCTCAAGCATAGAAACGTTCCACCACTGCCGCGATTGACCACCGAGCTTCCATCTACCCACAGACAGAAAACAAACAGATGGATCAACGAGAGATTTTCCTCAATCATGTACTCAAATCATGTATATCTTTTTATCATGATATTCTATCATGTTCTCGTAAGATTGAGCTTTTGTCAAGAACGACAAGAGCGATGAGTCTCATTGTGTGTTGGAGACTCACTTTGGTGTGACTTAATGACATATTCCACGTAAAGTCCAATCCCATTATAAGCCATTCTCCTCGACGTCTCCCAACCCGGTTCATGTAAACTAGATCTTAGAAAAGAAAGTATCAACGCCTTACTTAAATGATGAGAAATAGTGAGTCATGAATGATGACTATTCCATACTTGCTTACTTAACTCTAAACTCACCAATGGAAATAGCACCCCCTAACCCACCAATTTGAAATAGCAAGCACTCCTACCCGCAACCTCATAGTCTGGAAGCTAACGCATAACAGCCTTTGCATCGTCATGGAGTGCTCTCTGATAAAAGAACAGATGGATCAACGAGTACTACATCGCCATTGTAATCGTAAGCCCCAATCACACGAACTAACTATTAAGTTCAATATGCAAAATAAAGTTGAAACTTCAAAGGGGAGAAAGAACTCAAATTCCCCATTGTGGAAAGACTTTATACTCCTGTTGATGAAGTGTTGCCAAAAGATTAATAAGTAAGATTGGTCATTTGCATGTATTTGTCCGGTATTGATGAGTGAGCTTTGGGTGTAGGTTTAGGTAATGAAACATGGCAATTAAAATCATGAGAAAAAAAAAAAGACACAAAATTATATTAAATTATAATTTAAATTTTATTCTATATAATTCAGAAAATAATACTTGTTATTTGTGATATGATTGCATTTACATTTATTTTATGTTAGATTATTATCAAAATTGTTTGTGAGATCTCTTTGCGAATAAAGATTTTAAAGAATGAAACAAAAAATCTATTCGACTTACTTTTCACTCCATTAAATCAAGAATTGTAACCATGAGGATTTTCAAATTTTATTTTATAAATATTATAAATCTATTTTAATTTTTTAGGTTTCATCCTAAATCTAAGAATGACGTTAAATGATTCCATGTCCCTTAGACTTAAGAAATTTAATGAGATTAAGCTTGTCAAGTGGCTTGAACAATTAACTATAGACCTGATTTGGAAATTAGCCCTCCTTCTAAATCCATGAAATTCATAACATTTTAACAATCTAATAAACTTATGAAACTTATAGTAAATATGAAATGGGTAAGAAAATTTGATAAACTTCAGAAGCTACATATTTTAGAGATTCTAAATGTATCCATTGCTTCACTGTTTTTTATTTTAACAACTTCAAAATAATGGATCATTTACCCTTCATACATGTCAAAATTTGATCCACAAAATTTATAGAATTAGAACCATCTTTTTTTCTAAATTATATCATATCTCTTGTCTATTTAGATAAATTTCCTTTTTCTAAATTATATCATATCTCTTGTCTATTTAGATAAACTTCCTTCTTTTTGGTCCAAATTTGATCGAGAGATTAGGAGATCTCAAACTACTTACTCCTAAATCTATTATTTAAGGTATTAAAATATCATATCAATATTGACAAAGAAAAGTTCAAGAAAATCAAATATGAGCTAAAGACAATAAATCCCAAAACAATTTTCAAAATCATATAAACTCAAATGAATCAATGCCATAACTTTAATCCCAAAGGTAAAAAATTCAAACCTAAGGGTAAAAGGTTTAAACTAAGGTTTTCAAATCCTAATCTAAATTCTAACCCTAACTCTAAATCTAATTAATTTCAAAACCCTAAACTAAGGTATTTCTCCAAATCCAAAGGGAATAAGAAGTCAAGAAAACATAACTTTTACATTTGCAATGGAGACGATATGAAGAAAAAAATGATTTTCACAAATAATGACTCTCTTAAGCCTAAACCTCAAGTAAATGTGACCGAGGCTAAACTATCAAATTCATTTTTTAGATATGTTTCTTTTATTCCGACTATAACTGTTAATCTAACATATCATAATTCTGAATAGTGATTAGATTCTGATCCAAATATTTATATTTGTGCTAATTAAGAATGATTTTCCTCTTATTATATCTTAAGTGGAGAATATGTAATCATGAGGAATGGTACACCTGTGAATGTGTTGAGAACTTGATGTGTTACCCTCAATCTTACTTTAAGGAATGACACTTATACTTCAAAAGATAATGCATGTATTAAATATTAGATATAATCTAATTAGTAGATCTCTCTTTATGTAGTTAGGATATAGAATAGTTTTAAAAACAAACAAAGTTGTAACCACCAAGAGGGATATGTTTGGAGGAAAATATTTTATATATGGACTTTTTAAGCTTAATGTAATCACTCCTTCAATCAATAAATATGAATTATCATCCTCTATTGTCTTAAATTTTGAATCTTGTGATATTTGGCATAGCAGATTTATCATGTCAACTTTAGATCAATTCTCTTATCTTGATTTGATTCTAAAATTTAACTCTAAATTTGAATCTAAAGTGAAGATTTGTATTTAATCTAAATAACTTAGAAAACCCTTTAAACTTTATAATTTAGAAATACTCAAAAATTTGAATTAATCTATAGTGATATTTATGATTCTAATAGAGGTAGAAGTCATTACTTTGTGACCTTTATTAAAGACTTCTCCAAATTCTGCTATACTTATCTTTTGAAAACTAAAGATGAAGTTTTTAATTGACTTAAGATCTGAGTGAAGTTGAAAACCATCTTGACAGAAAAATTAAAACCATAGAGGAGATGAGTACACTTCTAATAAATTTATCAAATTTCATAAAGATCATGAGCATAATTCAAGAAGTCACTACTCCCTATTCACCTTAATCTAATGTATCATATCACCTTAATCTAATGATAATCCCTATTCACCTTAATCTAAGAAGGGTTATAAACGAATATTAAGTTATTTCTAAATGTGGGGATATTTAGTTAAGGTTAATATCTCAAAACCTAGGAAAAATAAAATAAGTCCCAAAACAGTGTATGTTGTCTTTGTAAGATATTCCGTTGATAGCAGTACTTATAGATTTCTTATAGTAAATTTCTAAATACTTGAAATCTTAAATGACATTGATTGAATCTAGAGATATATATTCTTTGAAATATATTTCTTTTAAGTGATTATTCTTTTATCTTTTTCCTAGAAGAAGTAAGAGAAGTAGGATTGAAAATAACTTTAGTAATGATTTTATCTCTTATATAATAGAAGATATATCAAGTTTATTTCAAAAAGCTATGAGTTTTATCTACTACATGATGTAACTACAAGAAAAAAAATCTTTTAGATATGATTAATACCTTGATATTAGTTCAAGAGTACCTTAGAACTTGTGAGATGAGACTATTGTATTATATACTTAATAAGATATCGTAAAAGAATCAAGAGATAACTCTTTATAAAATTTAGAAGGGTTATAAACGAATATTAAGTATTTCTAAATGTGGGGATATTTAGTTAAGGTTAATATCTCAAAACCTAGGAAAAATAAAATAAGTCCCAAAACAGTGTATGTTGTCTTTGTAAGATATTCCGTTGATAGCAGTACTTATAGATTTCTTATAGTAAATTTCTAAATACTTGAAATCTTAAATGACATTGATTGAATCTAGAGATATATTATTCTTTGAAAATATATTTCTTTTAAGTGATTATTCTTTATCTTTTTCCTAGACGAAGTAAGAGAAGTAGGATTGAAAATAACTTTAGTAATGATTTTATCTCTTATATAATAGAAGATATATCAAGTTTATTTCAAAAAGCTATGAGTTTTATATTTTTTTTTTTTCAGAAAAGGTGATTAACAAAAAAGAGAATTTAAAATTAGTATTAATACTTGGATTCTTATTGATTTACCTCATGGGGCGGGGCTAAACACTTATGTACCTATAATGTAAATTACTACTATGTGTGTCATACTTGCTTTTGTTTCCATCCATAAATTTTTTGTTTATCAAATGAATGTAAAAACTATTTTTTTTATGTGAAGAGTTAGAAAAAGATACATACATAAATCAACTCGAAGGATTTGTTGTTCTTGGACAAGAAGAAATAATTTTATCTTTTAGATTTGAAATCAATGAATATGATAATTATTTTATTATAAAAATAAAAAAATAAATTTATCTTTCTTCATCTTTGTGTTAGTGATATCTTAATTCTTACCTCGAATCTAGATCTGATCTTAAAGATTAAATTATTTTTATCTCACCACTTTGATACGAAAGATCTTAGTAAAGCTGATGTCATCATCTTAGGAATGAAAATTCAAAAATCTTCTAATCTTAAATCATTATCTCGATCTCATTATATTAAAAAAAATAAATATCATGATTATTCATCCATCTTCACTCGTTATGATCAAAATATTTATCTTGTTAAAAATAATGATAACTTTATAAATAAAAAATACTTTCAAATAATTAGATCTCTTTTCTATTTATCAAATATGATTATACTTGATATTTTTTATACTATATTCAGACTTAGTAGATATAGTAGTAATTAAGTTTGGTTCATTAGAATGCTCTTGAATGAGTTTTTGATACCCTAAGGGCATTTTTTATTATGAACTTAGCTTTGTATGATATTTACAATTCTTAAAAGTTATAATGTTGCCAACTAAATTTTTGATTCTTTATATATTAAATCTACATCTAAATAGGTGGAAGTGCTCTATTTTAGTAATCAATGAAACAAAATATTATAATCTAAAAATAGTATGGAAGTTGAGCTTGTAGCACTTGACACCACGTGTATTATAGTGGAATGGTTTAAGAATTTAATTTTTGTTCTTCATATGGTCTCAAACCTTACTCTTCTTGTTTTTAAAAGAAACTTATAAATACTAAAATGAGTAACACATTAAAAATAGACAAAAATATATTAGATGATTAAATTCTCATTCTATTATTGTTATATTTTATGTTAGATGACAAAGGTGATGAATTTTTTCTTAAAATGAGTATTCCAATAAAAATCCAAACATTATCATATGAGATTCAATGTAATAATAATAATAAGCTGATTGGTCGGTCAAAAGAGTAAAATAATATATATATATATAATATAGTTTATCTTTAACCTTATCTTTTTAATGATTAATGCTCCTCCTATATCAAGGCATAGATAGGAAAAGCATAGCTATCCGAGATAATATTTTCTTATATATATATATAATATATATATATATATATATATATATATATATATATATATATATATATATATATATATATATATATATATATATATATATATATATATATATATATATATATAAAGAATATCTGATGAATAAATAAGATACTATGATCATTAATGCATAATTATATTTAATACTGTACATAAGTTAGTTGATGTCTTTCTTGATTAAAGAAATACAAGTTTTAAGATTTGATTCACTCTATTTTGAATGTTAGCTTCACTAAACGAGATTAAATCTTTGAAATGACACTGTGGGACCCACCCCTCAGTATCGTCGGTTCTTTGACATTTCTGCCTGCGATGCATCACAACAACAAGTACATAATTTACGTAATGATGTTGTACATGGGACTACTGTCTCTGGACATTTTCCCCAATGCGTTCTTCGTAGCTTGTGTGGTCCATATTTCAACTCGACTCGATACAACAACTGTCTGTCGACCTCCTTTGAGAGACACAGCCGAAGAAGATGTGCAATCTCTCTCTCTCTCTCTCTCTCTCTCTCTCTATGATTAATTTAATTAGGTGAGAAATATTATCAACGCCGAGATCTTCTCTTCTTGTAAGACAAAATGGAAGTCCCATTTGGTTAGGAACTGCGCAGGTCCACTCCACCGGGGAACTTTTATCGTCATGTTGCCATTTCTCTTCTCCCATTTTTGTTTCTGTGGTATGCATGCAAGGTGTTCGACAGAATGCTCGTACCATGCCAAACCACATCGCGAAGAATGGTTGGCCGTAACCTCGCCATTTCGCCGACGAGCGCCAGCTTCTTCCCACGCCAAACCACATCGCCAGCACTGGAGGCCAGCTAAGCCTTCCGGCTTGGGACCCACACGGAGCTGCCCACTTGGACGACAGAGGGAGGGAGGGAGGCAGTCCATGTGACGGACGCCACCCACCGTCTTCTTCCTTTCTCTCTCACACACGCACATAAATATATGGTTTTCCATGTGGGAATGGTAGCTTTTGGCTTCATCCTTTCTACCCGCCCTGGGTACACCGGTAGGTGCAACTTTGGATATGGTGAACATTATTGTGCAGTGGGGACCACTCCTTCCTAATGGGATACGGAAGACTGTGGAGTTGGTTGTTCACGCACTTGAATCATGTCAGACCTCAAAAGGGTATGGTTTGAGCTACATGGAAACTCCACGGTCTCCTTTCATCCTCCTGGAATCTCTATCTAATGCCTCCTCATGTTCCAGTGCTGCACAGCTGGGCGAAACCGGAGCAAGACTTGGTTGGTGGCTGATGTTGATATCTAGGACACCATCGGACTCTCACGCGGATGAGCAACTTCATGAAGGGTTCCTCCTCCTGCACTACTTGCTCGTTCAGAGGAATTAAAAGAAAAAGGAAACTACGTAGCGTAGTTGCGTAGAAGAAAGAGAGGTCTCAGTGCCATATAGCTGGTACAGCTGAAGGTTCCCGATGGCCCGTCCATCATGCCGATGCTTGGATGTATCTGTTAACACGCCATGTGCATCCACCAAGGATTAACTGAGGAAATTAATGTCACCACTGGGCAACCAGTTTCCGTGGGTCCCATCTGTCCGGAGAGCAACCCATGCGATCCATGTCCACAACACACGTCTATTATTGTGAGTTCCCATTTGAAGAGTGCCATTATCTAGAGAGAGAGCGAGGGAGAGTGTTGCGCCCGCGTACGCACACCAGTGAGCGGCACGGTGGCATGTGATGCCCCGCGAGAAAGAGAGAGCGAGGCGTCAGAGATGTCTGTGGGGCAAATTTGGCATTTAGTGCTCCGTCGCCGTCAGCGTTTCGTCGGACGCTCCCTCCCCTCCACTCGCGTCCTGACACGTGCACGGTTCAGTCCAACGGTGACGGAAGGGGTATATAAGACATTTCAGTACGCGTCCCCTCGCTCGTGACTGGCGCAGGGGTTACGGTCCCACGCCGACACCGCAACACGGCTCGGCTCGCCGAGTATTCGTTAGCGTCACCGTTCGGTGACCTTACCTTCGACCCGCTTTTATATGCTTACCCACGTGCCGCGTCGGACACCCGAGGCCGTGATGGGACCGGTACCGCGTGGGCCCCACTGTCCATGAGGGAGCGAAGGCGATGGGATGATGCGGTGGCGGTGGGGATGGCTTTTTCGTGATCCTGAGATGGCTTTCCGATGGAACCGACCCATGTGGGGGACCTCTTTGCCATCGTATCAAGCGCGTGGTGATCCATAGGATCACCGCGTAACCTTGGATGCGTTACAGCCTTGCTTGCGCTGCCCCCCTATTCATAATTAGGAAAATAGAATAATTCTTTAATCTCAAAATCGACTCATATTTGATTAACAAAACACACAAGTTCTTGATATTTATTATTATTATTATTATTATTATTGTTATTATTCATCACCTGAGAGTCGTTGGCATTTATTATAGAATTGGGGTGTTTAATTAACTTAAGAAGACAGATCTGGTATCATCATGATGTATCTTCTTTTCCCGAGTCAACGGCCATAAAAAGCAGTGAGAATCCACCACATAGCTAAAAAAAGTGGTTGATGGTTACTGTTCTTTTGAGGGCGAGACACCTCCTTTTTTGCGATCGTTAATTATGTGATGCACGAGTTCTCCTGCTCGTGACAAATCTAGAGAAACAAGTTCTGGTCAAGGAAGATGCATGGATCCAATCGACAACACTCTCCAGACAGGAATAGATCAACCAGACGAAGTTTCTGTAGAAATCAGTGCTGCAAACAACTGCACCAAACAAAGTGGCTGGCTCAAATAAAGGTGAATCTCCAAAGCAGCGGAGTCTAGATATACTCCATAGATTGTGCATGTTGATTGCTGCCTCTTTTATCGAACAGTGGTTGACCTCAAATTAGTCTAATTCAACCAAGAACAGTAGCTGATCGTACAGCAATTATACATTTGAAGTAAATTTATGAGACGAAGTAGATGAATGCGGTGCAAAATACACACTTGCACTGTTTCAAATCTTCTTCAGAAGCTACAGACTGCCCACAGAAAAAGAATAGGCGGGCATAAAACCTGCATCTCTCTCCTCTCATCAGAGGACTTCATTAGACTTGGTCCTATTCGCGGAAGCATCATCAACAGTATAAATCTTGTATCGCACAGCACACTACAGTGTCGATGGTTACCACAACCCTATACCAACAAGGAGATGGTTTCAGCCGCCGCGGAAGCCGCTCAAGAGCTCAACGAAGAGCCGTAAACTCACCATCAAAAGATTTGTGTCGATATATATAATAAAGAAAGAAAAAGGTTTCGACTGTGGTCAATAAATGGAGATTAGCTAATATATGCGAGGTAGAAAATAGGGAAAAGGTTGAAACTTCCTTCGAGAACCGAGATTATCTTAGCCTATAATGATATACATTACAAAACTCGCTCTGCGTTCATAGGCTGCCGCTGCTCGGTCTCTGGTTCCTCCTCCCACCTTGCGCGTTGTTCCAGTTCTTGGTTCTTGTGTTGCGGAGCAGAGGACAGCTTGAGCTCGATCTCCTCAGGCTCCGTCGGGGGCGCGTGGGTGCGATCTGGAGTTAGATTTTTTCTTGCTGAGGGCAATGGGGAGGAGCAGCTCCGGAGGGGGCATCTCCTCCTTCTTCGTGGCCTGCCTCTTGTTGCAGTTGGGCCTCACCACCGCTCAAAAATGGCTGACCTTGAGTGGTACTCTTATCTTCCTCTTTCTTTCTTCTTGGTTCTTGGTAAAGAAAGGAGGGTTTTTTGTGATGAGGTTCTCTCGAGTGGTGATCTTTACTCCTCTTTCTTTCTTGGTTGTTCCATGCTAAAAAAGTGGGATTTTTGTGATCTGGTTTCTTGAGTTCCTCGGTGTACTTGATTCCAGTGGGCTGATTTCAGGGAGGATTTTTGTTGCCATCCATGTCAAATATCCTTTCCTAGAAAAAGAAAAATAAAGCTCTGTTTTTGCTTCAATGTCTTTCTTGAAACGTATTATCTTTTTCTTTTTTAATTGAAACAAGGCGGATCCTCTCGCTTTTCTTCTTGTAGGCAGCTACTGGTAGCTTGGATTTACATCTTTTGTTGTTTTTGAGTTCCGTTCACGATGTCTACTTGGTTTTGCTCTCAGAAGTATCGATTTCATGTGATTCTTGTGATCTGTTTTTATATATATATGTAGCGAGTTCAATCGGAGGTTTCTTTTAGAAATTTAAGGGAGATCTAAAAATTTGGATTCCTTCGGAGATCTTAAAACTTGTGGACAGCCTGATGCTGTTTTTGGACTTGAAAACATTGTTTAATAATGGGCAATTATTCTGGGTTATTTTCATTTTTCAAGTTGTTAATCAAGATTTTAGAAGGTTATGTGATTAGCTTAAGATCTATGGACATATTTATGACTTCTTGAGGTAGATTATTGTGGCATTTCAATTGATAACCACCTGACTGCTGGTAAGTGTGCTGCTTTATGTCATCTTGGCTGCTAATGGTTCTTTCATTGTTGTATTATGGACAAGCATGATCTCCATATTAAAGTAAAGAAAGATGTATGCTCATGTGCTTTGATGAGAAATCGGTCCATATGTTGTGTGTTTGGGAGGTTGGATCTGAAGAGACTTTCACTCAGCATGGAATTATTTTGAAGAAACAGCATTATGCAGCTACCAAATTTCTTGATACCTTTTTTTACATAAGCTGGTTAAACAGTTGGCGGTGAGCCTAAGATTTTTTGTAGTGTGATGGAGATGTGTGCCTGGATTGTTTGGAGAAGTTATCAGTTTTAAATGTGAATACATTCAAGCCCATTACACTTACCATAAAGCATAATGACGAGGTCTGCATTTGAAATTTATTCCCTTATGCAAAAGATTTACTTCAGAAAGATTTAGAAAAACTCAGCACAATCTTTACTAGGACTCTGCAGGGGTCTGAACCGACAAAAAGACATTTTATAGATAAATCGTTTCATTCACATGCTTTGGCAATTTGAAGACATTGTACATATAATATGCACCATTATCAACAACCTCCTGATCTCCGTGATTCCGCAAGTTTAATATGGGAATCTAATAAATTTCTGCCAATATTTAATGCATGATTTGTCTAATTTGTAACATTTGGTTGCATATGGTTGGCATGATTATTTAATCATATTGAAAAGTGTATGAGATAATGCATGGATACTAAGGAATTAAGTTTGGAAGACCAAAATAATGCGGATGTTGGCTTCAGTCTGGAGTCAATGGTTAAAAAAGAAGAGGGTCGAGTACATTATGAAATAGGAAATGCACCTGCCGAAAGTTGAAACTCAAGACACTATTTTGGAGAAAATGACTTTGGCTAGGAATTCGAGGAGGGTCCATAGGGCTGAACATGGGTGCATAAGTATGATGTCTTTCATGGACTGTTCTGCATCATTCCCTTTGAAATTAACTTTTGGAAGTTAATTGTTTTTATATGACAAGGTGCATTCCGAAAAAACTGCTTATGGTATCAGGTTTAGTTTTAGATTTTTTGTTTTATCAGCTTTCTTGCTTTCATGGCTGATGATGGAATTATGTTATCTGCAATTTGTTTACCTTGCTTATTTTCTTCAAGAATACAACCTACAGTTCTTTTATTAGAAGACATTGACTTACAATTTTATCTTTCATGCTCTACACGTTTAAATTCTATGCATTGTGCTGAAAGCTACAAATCTTTTTGATATTACAGGCAATGCCCCTGCAATAATAGCTAAAGGAGGCTTTTCAGGATTGTTTGCTGATTCCAGTTACAATGCCTATAGATCTGTATCATTATTCAGTTCAAGTGATACAACTTTATGGTGTGATGTGCGATTGACAAAAGATGGTGTTGGGATTTGTCTTCCAGACATAAATTTAAACAATTGCACTGATATCCAATACTACTATCCTCAAAGGAAGAAATCCTACATGGTTAATGGTGTTCCTACATCTGGCTGGTTCTCCGTTGACTACGACAAAAATGAATTAGCACAGGTTATCGGTAAGTAAAAAATATGCTGCTTTTAGCACTTGATATCCTGACAATTGTGCAGTGCAATGGAAAGCTTGCAAAATTGCTATCTTGCCTTATCTTAACAATAATTACATTCTGTTTTCCTGGTTTCCTCCATTCCAGTACCAGTAATTAATACTTGTAATAGTATAAATAGGGTTTCGGGTTCCGACAACAGGACATGCTGCAGAGCTTCATTAAATATTGCCAAACAGCTAAAATTTAATGTCAATAAAAACAAACAATCTGAAACTTGTGTAACAGATTATATAAGAACTAAGAAGGAGATAGGAGTTTAAGAGTAGATAGTAAAGTATAAAAGGAAGCATCATATTAGAGATGGAAAGAATAACATTATAAATAGGAAACTAAACTCTGCCTTTTCTTTTTCTTTCAATCTTGAAATATAGACTTTTAACAAGACTATTTGGGCGACCCTTCATTCTGTTGGGAATCTTATATACTGCCATGGGAAGAGAAATGGATCCTTGCACCAAGAGGAATTTAATGGAAAAACAACATAAGCAAAGATGAAAAATCATGTTTGCATGTAATTTCTTATCAATATTTTTTCGCAATGTTCAATCTACATTGTGATATGATGAAAAAATCAACTGCTTACAGTAACTACTTTTACCAATCACCACATTCTCATATGCAACTTAATCAGTGTGCCCTTTAATGTTCATCTCTATATCATCTTGGTCTGATCAACAAGGAATCTATCCTCAAACTCATATAAGTTGTATTAACAGTGTGCTGCCTGTGTTGTGGTTTTCCATTGATACCTTGTTCTTCATCTTTCTTGTGCTATAAATCTTTTTTAGTCTCCCTGTATATTTTTAGTGATTTTTTTTCCCTTCTTGTATTTGAATTTACATTTTTTTTATGAATTGTTAACCAACCAACTTTTCTTTAGGTTTATAGGAGCTAGAGAAGTGCGGCACTTGAAAAGTGATGGGGAATATGTAACTTTGTCTGTAATATTAAACTAAAATTTAACCAACTTATTTATTAATATTACAGTGATCTCCATATAAATATACCTAGTGGATCAATTACTCCATTTCCATATTACGCAATAGATTGTAGCATCTAATGTGATCCAGCAAGAGTATATGCTGCAGAATTGAGTAAGTGTTGTCAACAGATCTGATTTTATGTACAAAGAACCTTGGATTAAGAGCATATAATATAAGAGTGAAGGAGAGACTGGTAAATAAGAGAATATAGGGAAGAAACCCAAGGAGAAAGCACCATACCGCAATCTCTTATTCTCTTAAACTCCATTCGCACACGAAACCATCTAGCCATCATTTTATAAGACCATTCCACTTCGATTACAACTCTGGAACACAAATTGAACCCAATATATACCTACAGTGTATACATCCTGAACAGGTTTGAGTGGTTATTAGTTGCTGCATTCGTCTTTGACATGCCAAATGATGTGTCTTCTCAACTTTTGGCCTTTGTATTTTGTCCTGATGAAATCTTGTGCACTTCAATTGCCATCCAGGACTGCCTTGCAGCCCATGTCCTTTAGATTCTCTGTTTGTGAGGCATCGGGTGCACATGTAAATTTGCTACTTTAGTAATTTAGAGAACAATAAAAAGATATGAGATAGCTAGATCATGTGTTTAGACTTGGACTTTTTAACCACCCTAAGGAGCTGAGTCACATATAAAATTGATGATGAATTTTTTGTTTAGCCAGTGCCACCAAATGTATCACTCACTTGAGCATAGGGAACCATGTCGAGTAGCTTATTGGAGAAGTCCAAAAAATTCTGATTGTCCCCCTGAATTCCATGGAGACATCTTGAAAGAATCAAAGCCTGGGTTAATTAAAATGTGAGATTCTCATTCCATAATGAACAGTATTAAATATCCATGTGCCCTTAACTCTTTTGCATTTCAATAAAATTTATGGAAAGTTTGGAATCTGGGTATAAATTATCTACTTCTGAATTTTTGCATAAACACCCTTCAGATTTCGTAAACAATATTCAGAAGAAAAAGTTTATTTGATTAAACTGTTATACTCTGTTTTCCCAAAAATCTGTATGTCGATAAACATGCACACATGCTTATTAGATAATACAGGTACTTGCAGATGTATACCTTTATATAAATGTGCTTTTGTATATACATAATATATATATTTTTTCTTTCCATCTTGAGCAGTAACACAAGCAATTTATTCTCGAACAAACGCATTTGACTCCAGTTCATCTCCCATACTCTCTGTTGATGATGTGAAGACACAAATTAAGCCTGGTGCTCTTTGGTTGAATATACAGGTAAACCTACTTAAACATGGGTTGCATATGTTTGCCCTTTCAATACTTATTGATCTCAAAATTTCCTATTAGTTATCTCCATCTAACTTCTTTGATCATTACTCTTCCTTTTGCAGCATGATATTTTCTATAGGCAGCATAATTTGAGCATGAGAAACTATGTACTTTCTGTATCAAAGCGTGTCATTGTGAACTATCTGTCCTCCCCAGAGTTGGCTTTCCTTAGTGGCATAGCACCAAGATTTAAGAACACGAAGACAAAGCTCATTTTTCGGTTTCTTGGCAAGGACACTACAGATCCATCTACGAACCAAACATATGGTTTGCTGTTGAATAATCTCACATTTATTAAGACGTTTGCTTCAGGAATTCTTGTTCCAAAGAATTACATTTGGCCAACTAAATCTGACAATTATCTGCTGCCCTACACATCTATTGTCACCGATGCTCAAAAAGCTGGGCTGGAGGTTTATGCAGCGGATTTTGCAAATGATTACCCTTTTAGCTACAACTATAGCTATGATCCACTGGCTGAGTGTCTCTCTTTTATTGATAATGGTTTCTTCTCAGTTGATGGGGTAGTGACGGACTTTCCTGTAACTCCATCGGTGGCAATAGGTAAATTTTCTCTTGCCTTTCACCTGAGGATATAATCAATTTGGCATTGCCTTACAGATAATCAGCTGCTTTCTCCCCACTGGAATAGATACACAAACTACTTACGGATGAGAATTTCTTGTATCTATTTATTGGCATGGTTATTTCTTGTTGCAGGTTGTTTTTCTCAGTTAAACAAAAGCAGCATTGATCATGGTATGCTGACTTACCTCTGGGCTATATTTGCCTTAGATACAGTTGCCAATTAAAATGGGTCTTCTTGATCTTCTTATTTTCCGTTTGTGCTTCAGGAAAACCATTAATCATCTCACACAATGGAGCCAGCGGAGATTATGCGGACTGTACTGATCTGGCTTATCAGAAAGCAGTTGATGATGGTGCAGATGTTATTGATTGTCCTGTTCAAGTAACACGAGATGGAAGTCTCATATGCATGAGTTCTATCGACCTTATAGAAGACACTACAGTCACAAACTCACCCTTTAGATCCCAAATTTCTGTTGTACCTCAAATTAAGAAAACTGCTGGCATATTCACTTTCAATCTCACATTGGATGAAATTCAGAAAAATCTGAAGCGTAAGTTGATATCTCTTCCTGCTTTATCTGCATATTAACTGTAACTTTAAAATTTAAGAGTTCAAATAATATGATAATGTTTTAGGAAAACCAGCATTACAGGTGACCTTGATGCGAAGCAAATATTGGAAAAGAAAATGTCTCTTGGACTGCATAATATCCCAAGGGATAAAGGGGAAGAAACAAGGAAAAAGTACATGCAGTTACTAGTAATTCGTTCTGTATAAGTTAATTTTATAACGAGAGTGATTAAGTGAGAGTGGAAGTTTATATCCAGACTATAAAGGCAGTGCAAGATTAGAAGTCAACTTTAAGTAGAATAGCAGCTAAAAAATTTCCATGATACTGACCTGTCGGTTTCAAAGCCTTAATAACACCATCAAGTTCACTTAACATTAGCTTGAACAAATTGTTATGAATTTCATGCACCTGATATTTTGGTTGTTCATCTTTCATGTTATGCAAGTGTTGTATCTAAAGTTCATTGTTACTTAAATTTAAGAATCAAGCAAACCTGATGACACAAATGCTGTTCTAAGTTGCAAGTTGCAACTGTTTTTCGGCTTAGCCTTTGTGTTCTTTGAATGCATTATAGAAAACAAAATCCAAAATTGCTCAATTATCAAAAAGAATATATCAAAAGATTTTGCTTCATAATTGGTACAATAGTTTACACAATTATGTTCAAGTTTTTATTATATGAATTATCGAAACATGCCTACTTTGTTATTTTTATAGTTTAGGGTTGCACCAGTCACCAAGAAGTCAAAAATATTATCTAGAAGAACTTAAATTCAATGGAATGAGCATGCAGAAATAAATCTTATTTTATGGTATATTTTCCATGGACCAAATTAAGAATATATTTTCTTTAAAAAATATTAAATTCTTGAGCTTCGGTGTGCATAAAACTGAAGTTAAGAATCTATTTTCCATTGTTCTGATAATTCTTTTCATATTCAAATCTTCATCTTGAAGCAAGAGTGCAAATTCAATAATTATGAATTCATGTATGTAAAAAATGCTTTCATGTTTCCCATCTTTACTAATGTGTAATTAAATACTCAACGTTCATTTTGATATTCTGTAAAAGATCCCTGTAGTAGTTTGGGTTTGTTGCTCTGATCCATATGTTCGTTAGTTTCTCAAGTTATGCCATTTTTGTCATTTCAATTGTCGTCAAGCTTTCCAAAAACATTTCTTAGGTGATATTTGAATAGGGGAACAAGAGACCTTTAAAGCAAGAAACGTTGGTAAATCCATCTTCTCTGATCTGTTCAGTCAACAAAGAATATTTTGATGGACTATATTTTTATTATTTGTTGTATCTTATCTGCTTCTTGTGAATTATAAAATGCCATGAACATCTGCTTGGCTGCTCATTGCTTTGAGATCTACACCAGTTTTTCAATAAAAAGAAAACAAAGAGGTGCTAGCTGTCAATTTCCAATATTTAGCTTGTACAAGATATTTTTATGGACGTGTGTGGGAATAAAGTTGAATATATAATTAATCTATATATTGTCTTCTTGGAAAAATAATGAAGAAAAATAAAATGAATGTATGAGCTTGTACCATCCAAACACTTAGTAAGAGATGTGCTCTTTTATGTCATCAAAGATGTATTCTAGTGGAGCTAGGACTGAACCTTATTCTGAAAGCCATTTCATTATAGTTTATCTAAGGTGAGATGCATAGTTTTTCGTGAGAAGTATGTTCAAGTTTTTTCGGCCTTTTGAATTTCTCCTTTCTTTTTCCTTGTGCTTTTACCTCTGGTTGTAGCATGGTTCATATGGCTGCCTGTATCTTTCCATTTGAGGCTCCTGTTTCCTTCTTTTAATTATTACTATAATTTCTTTTTGTAAGAAGAAGCACAACATTGTTCCTTTGTTTCTTCCAGAACTGTAACATGAAATAACTTGCCTTTTGCATGTTGCAGCAACAATTTCACAGCCAGAGTCACTGTATGGTTTGGTGCGGAACCCACTATATAAAAATAGTGGAAGCTTTATGCGATTATCTGATTTTTTATCCTTTGCAAAAGGCAAGCCTCTGTCCGGAGTCTTGATTAGTGTAGAGGTGAGTATTACAGTAGTCATAGATAAATACTGTCAAAGTTTCAGCTAATATCTGAATATATAAGACATCATTGCAAGGTACGTAACATCTTAATTGCCCACAAAGAATGCTATTAGCTTTTAATTGTCAGTGCTTGATTAAGGCAGGCCTCAGGCTTGATAACTACAATTCCCCACAAAGAATGCAATTAGCTTTTATTTGTCAGTGCTCGATAACAATAGTACTTAAGATGGAATTAGTGTCTATGTCAACCACAGACTGACTACGCACTTATCAAGCATTTGTTGCTTTCTTTGGGTACAGAATGCAGCATTTATGGCGGAGCAATTAGGATTTAGTGTAGTAGATTCTGTCATTTCTGCCGTAAATAATGCGGGTTACAACAAGACTGCTTTAGAAGTTATGATTCAATCCACAGACAGCTCTGTTCTGGTGAAGTTCAAGCAGCTAACGAAATACAAGCTTGTCTACAAAATTGAACAGCACATCCGTGACGCTGTTGCTTCATCAGTCGAGGATATCAAAACGTTTGCTAATGCTGTGGCCCTTGACAAAGAATCCATTTATCCTGCAACTCATCTGTTCACTACAGACGAAACGGGTCTGGTCTCCATGTTTCATGATGCTGGTATTGATGTGTATGTCTATGTGTTTCAGAATGAGTTTGTATCCCAACCATGGGACTTCTTCTCAGATGCAACTGTCGAGATCAATGCACATGTTCTTGGAGCTAGAGTGGATGGGATCATTACAGACTTCCCAGAGACAGCTCGTCGTTACAAAAGTATGGATCCAGTATCCCTTTTGCTCATGTTCATCCCTTGTTCTTTATCATGATGTGATGATCATATATACACTGACCTAACCTTGATGATTTGACTCTCAGCTTGCCTGTTACGCCTTAAATGTCATTTAGTACTGAATCTTGATGGTGCTCTATATTGTGCAGGGAACTCATGTAGAAATTTGGGAAACAGCATGCCAAACTATATGCAAGCTGTTCCAGCCGGTGGGCTGATATCGCTAATGACCTCAGACTCACTGCCACCTGCCCTAGCTCCGATACCACCCCTGGATGTCTCCGATGTCGTAGAGCCTCCCTTGCCATCTGCTACGCCGAAGGCTGTGGCCCCTGCTTCCAGGGGAACTGTATCACCTTCTGCGAAGCCTTCAAGCGGGCAGCGATCCCCTGCTTCAATTTTAGTTCCACTGATGATGATATGTGGATTTCTCCTGCTTGTCTGAGTCAACTTCAGGTGATTGAAATGGAAATCTATGTTGGAGGATAAGCCATCGCCGAGTGAGCATGCTGCTACTAATATGATTATTCCAGTTCCTTTGCTATTATTCTTTTTGACTTGATTCTGTTCATTCTACTCTATTTTTCTGTGCAGCATCAGATCCGTGTAATCATTTCAAGTGTGGTAGTGTTGTACACAGTCGATTATAAACTCTTTTGTTGCAGTTGCTGCTGCTGTTCTTTTTATCTCATGTTACTTGTCATTTGTGCGATGAGATATGTTTTGTTTGGGATTTTGTGTGGTGATTGAGGCAAAGGTTCTGAAGAGTCCATCTACTTGACAAGCCTCCACACGACTGCAGGGAGGGAGCTCCCTATTTGTCGTCGAAACCATCAAGCACACAGCCACCAGTGATCTCATTCTTCAAAGTCCAAGAGGAAGCCCAGCACCATTGGTGCATCGACCAAGCTAAATCAAAGCTTGCGAAGATTCAGAACTGGCATTACAAGTTTCTCCTACCATGTATGAGTCAGAACCAGCGCACCTGCTCATTCTGCACCCTCCTCTTTTTGTTTCCATTCCCACTCTTGCTCAAATGAAAGAACAGGGATATGAAGAAGGATTCCATCTTGCAGAAGCTTGAAGGCTCAGGGGTCTCATGTAGTGTGACACCTTGTGACGAGAGTTCAAGCATTGCATGGACATGGAGGGCTGCTTAAGGAAATAACTTCCAAGTTATTGCAGGTACATGGAGTCTTTTGATACGAGTATCCACAAGCAGTTTCCAGTTCCAGCATCATCTTGGTGCCAAGAACAAGCCATTTGGCAAAGAAAAGAACTTTTGAGTCCTCAACAGATCATCAGACACTACTACCAAAATAATTTGCACTTTGAACTGTGATTGTAGCAGCAGTCGCAAGGCGACATCCACTGAGATCCGGTCCCGTGTCTCAAGGATTGGTTCCCCCTCCCCCAAAACAACCAAATCCAGCTACATCACACCGCCGTGGTTACACTTGGCTTCGTGACGATACACCCCAGTCGTATAGCTCCCTCATGGTTAATGAAAGAATTCCATGGTGGACTTTGTCCATCCAAGAATAAGCCGGATCCGTCATGCCCATCTCTGGGTGTGCTCCTGCAATAATGTCAGATGAAGCTTTCTCGGGTTCTTCATGGTCGTTGACACAGACGTTTTAAGGAATAAATGACTGTAAGCAACAGTGAGTTGTGAATGGTCAACGGTATTTAGTAACTCCTAAACATGCTATGTGTTAGGGTGAAAATGATCCATTAATATGACATGTCAACTCTCTCGCTCTATGGTCTAACACCTCATCTCCACAGTCACCTTGCTGTAATAGGAGAGCCATTTAAGTGACCTCGACATCAGCAAAGGACTGTTATAATCGGTTCTTAGGCTTCTGTTACTGTACAAGCTGTGTAACGACCTCTTAGGCACCCACTATAAAAAGGGTTCTAGCTAGATTACTTAAGCATCGGAGAAATATTATCCTAAATACTCTTGACGTAATTTTTATAGGATTCATATATCCAACTCATAAGAGTTTCACCTTGAAGTTGGCTCAAAGAAGAATCAAGTTATTTCTAAGTCGATTTCCAGCTCGGATAATCAAAATTTATTCTAACATATTGATGCTAGAAAGAGAGTCGACCAACATGTCACAAGAAAATCTCGTAAGTCCATTTCGAATAAATCCTGAGGATTACAATCCTCCAAACTCAAACGAATTGAGTCTGACAACCTCGAATGATCCTTTGCCAAATCTCTCAATTTTAATAATCCTAAACCAAGGGCAATCAGGGTTGTCGATCGGTCCGAATCCTCTCCCCATATCAGACCCCAAGATTTTTCGATGGCTTTTCCAAGACTTGACCTTTACCTAGTTGTCTCTCATAGCTCTTGTAATCATGATTATTCATGTAGAGACATTTTATACCCTAGTCCAACAAATGCATGTTTTAACTATAATAGTCTAAACTGTTGCTCTTTACCTTCCTCAACTTACCCAACAAACACCACTAGCAACATCTGCTTCGTCAATCCTAACCTCCATTTGATCATCAATTCCCCTTCTTAGCTTAGCAATTGAGTCTTGCATGGCTCAGGCTCAAGTATTACCAAATCAAGTATTACCAAATGTGCACTCTGCTCTATTGGCCCAAAACCCAATTCCTCCATCGAAACTATAATTTTTGTATGGATCGATCGCTTAATTAATCAACCACCCAACCAAGGTCCAAGACTACTTTAATAAAATGGACTAATAATTGGAGGATATTCATAAAGAAATAAAGTAAGAAAAGTAGCCAATGGTAAACTCATAATTACGAAAAATATAAACAAAGAATCGTTTCCTTAGGCTTCATACTTTCTATGTTGGATGTCTATAATAGAACCATAATAAAAAAGGATCCATCTCAATAAAGATCATCCTATCATATTAAGAAAAGAGGGGGCTAAGCACCTAGACCATAAACATGATGATATACTTGTAAAGAGGATCTTGATCGATACGAGAAGCTCTATGAACATACTCTACTATATTATTTTTAAAAAAATTGATTTATCAGCTAAAGATCTGCAACCCATTTCCTCCACCCTTACTAAGTTTACAAAGGACTCAAACACCACAATAGGGATCACAAATTTGTATATGACCTTGGGATCTAACTGTTGTTCAAAGGTGATGAATACTAATTTTTTTATGGTTGATATTTAATCAACTTATAATGCCATCATCAAGCAACCTACCCTCAACTGCATATGGTCTATTATGTCAACCTATTATATGACTATGAAGTTCTTGACCAACTCAAGAGTGGGGGAGATAAAGAGCGACTCTAAGGAATCAAGATAGTGTTATTTCGCATCAGTTATTTTGCCAAAGAAAGTAGCAAGAGCCATTGTTGGTGAACTCACACCTAGTGGCCGAAGAAACTTGGGAAGAAATCCCTTTGAATCCTAAATAATTAGATCACATAGTTAAAGTATGATCTACATGAACTTGAGAGAACAAGAAAGAACTAATCAACTTCTTACACTTGAATTTATAAGTATTTGCATTGTCTCCCAGTGATATGCCCGAGATCGATATAGATGTAACACAACATCAACTCAACATCAACATGGAACATAAGGCAGTCAATCAGAAGCCCCATAGATTTGCTTTAAATCAATAGGTTGTAGGTTGTACATCAACTTTATCCATAAGATTCACTATCCAAAATGGCTTGCTAATATGATAATTATCAAGAAAAATAATGAAAAATGAAGAATGTGCGATAATTATACTAATCTCAACAAAGCATGCTTGAAAGATAGTTTCCCTCTTCTTCCTTGTATCAACCAATTGGTTAATTGGTTGATTCGATCTTCAATCATGAATTGCTAACCTTCATGGATGTTTTCTTCATATATAGTTAAATAAAAATTATAGGAAAATCTAGAGGCAATATCACATGTGCAGCGAAAAAACATAAAATAAAATTTTAAATTTTTCAAAAAGGTGTTTGTCGTCGTGCAAAGATTGGTGCGCAAAAACCCACGAAACTGAAAACCATGTGTGAGATAATTGTATTACCTAGGGATATCGTATATCCCTAAAATCCTGTAGATCTATAGGAGAGAATGAAGGAGGTCAAGTGTCCTTCTCTCCAACGGGGATCTACATGGCAGAGGCTGCGAAGATGCTCCTCAAGTCGCTGTCCAAATCTCAACACCTACTATCTAAGCAGAATAGCAGGTGGCAACCAAGAAGCCTAGCTTATGACCCTTTGATTCTCTCATATTTATAGAGGCTCATTGTCAACTTAACCTTAATAGATCCTGTCATATTAGGTATTGGATCTCCATCCAACTACCCAAGCCTCTTAGATTAGTGGATCTCTATCTAATAATATCTTATTAGCTTTTATTGAATCTCATCCATATGATCCAATAATTCATGGGCTTATTTGTATATCTAATAAAATAGGAGCTCTAGCGGATATCTCATATTCAAACCTTCACTTGTTGCAACATCTATCATATATGTGTGACTCTCTAGACTCAATATCAAGCTGGTCGTGAGTTATACCCATCATCCTTCTGGCTCAATGAATTATTATTCACTCGACTCATCGACTACGGATTTACTAGGCCACTACGTCGTAGTCCCTAGACGATACAGGGGAATCCAATCTTTTGGACATATCTATCCTCAGTTACCATATACATATCTCAAAGATCGTATACCGGGCATGGTGCTGTCAGACCAATATGGTTTCTCCTCGAGTCTTGCTATAATCGAATTCTCCCAATGAATTCTCTCTCTCAATCCAAATGACCTTGGCCAATGATTTATCTGAGCAAGAATACATGAGATATTCCTCTCATGATATGAGAGTGAATGATCCTCTATTGACACTCAATAGCTCTCGTAAAGTTGGTTGTCACTCCCGATGATCGGTTGTACTAGATTGTCACTATCAAAGAGTTGAATACTCATACAAGACATCCTTAGTGTCTTAAGTCTAAGGACTAGATAAACCACTGGGATGACGAAATCGCTGTTTGACAATGAGGTATCATCAACCATCCAATATTCCGTAAGTGGATCAATCAATAAACTCATTCTCCAATGAGCACCTATACTATATCCCTAGTGTCCCCATACGAGCAGCTATGAGATTAGTCGCCTCAGTCATATATATTAGTACATAGTACACCAATCTATTCGATTATCTTGATATATCTCTCAAGTAACATATGATCGAGATTATTTATGGTCTATGTTTAAAGGCGAATCGGTCTCATTATCGTGATATCATCACGATCTGATTCTCATTGCATAGATCCATGAACATCACAATATATACATGCAATAAACAATATAAAGTGAGAAAATATTATAATAATAATAAGCAAAAAGACTGCATGTCATCACTCATGTAATTGACTTACAAGACACTTATGACTAGTAAAAATGACATAGAAAGATGAAGAACACACCCTATTCTATACTGACAATGGCTTATATATTATAAGGTCATGTCATTTTTGCTTAAGAATATTGGGGCAATATACCAGAAGATAGTTAGTAAAATGTTCTAGTATTGAATCAACTAGAATATGGAGGTATATGTAGATGACATGCTAGTAAAGAGTTACACCGAAGATATATATTTGTCTGATCTGGGAGAAATGTTTGCGACCATCAATAAATTTCAGATGTGGCTAAATCTTACTAAGTGCATGTTCAGCATAAGTTTAAGAAAATTTTTGAGTTTCATGATCTATTAGCAACGAATAGATACCAACCCGAAGAAAGTCTAGGCTATTATTAAAATGAGGCCTCAAGTTTTGATTAAAGAGGTTTAGCATATGACAGGTTGAATCACTACACTTAGCCAATTCTTATCATGAACTAGCAATCGATACTTATAATTCTTCAAAATTTTAAAAAGACCAAAGGATTTTTAGTGGACTGAGCAGTATTAGGTGGCATTTGATTAGCTTAGGTGCTATTTGGCAACTCTACCACAACTTTCCAGCCCCAGCCCAAGAGAAGATTTATATCTCTATTTGTCTATAACACTGAGGGTCGTAAGCTTAGTAATTATCTTAGAGGAGGACCAAATCTAGAGACCAATATATTATACTAGTCATGTACTCTAAGATGCGGAGACTCGGTATCCCAACTTTGAAAAGATAACTTATGGGTTGGTTTTAGTAGCAAGAAAGCTTCGATCATACTTCCAAACTCATCATATTATCATCATGACAAACTAACCAATGTGTCAATTTCTCTCTAATGTTGATGCTACTAGGAGACTACTTAAACAGCGGTAGAGCTTAGCAAATTTGATATTTCCTACGAACCAATAATTACCATCGAAGCTCAAGCCCTTACTGACTTCGTGGTGGAGATTACTCTCACTGAAGAGGTGTCAAAGGAGATCAAATATTAGACTCTCAATGTAGATAAATCTACGACATTAATAGATGGGGGTAGGTCTCATCCTATAAAGTCCAAAGGGAGAAACTTATAAACATGCACTTTATTTCAACTTTAAAGTCACTAATAATGAAGTGGAATATGATGAAGCTCTATTAATAGGACTCAAGTTTAATAAGGGTATGAGAATATAAAGTTTGAAGATCTATAGTAATTCTCAACTAGTTATCAACCAAATTAATGACACATATGAGACCCGTGGTCCTATCATGGCTTTGTACCTTGTGGAAGCTAAACAAATGATAATTAACATCCTGACATTTAGCATCGAGCAAATCCCTAGCAAGAATAACATGACAACTAATGCCCTTTTCAAACTAATCACCAAGGGTCATCCACAATCATCAAGAGAGATCATTACGAAGACTTTGACTCAAATGAGCATCCACAAAGAGTCAAGTAGCAACCACATCTATAGAAACAACTTGGATATGAACCATTCTAAAGTATCTTAAGATCGAAATTCTCCTCAATGACCCAATTGAAGCAAGAATTGTGTGTGGACAATGGGCATGGTATTATATCTTAGATGGTGTAGTCTACCAATGCTCCATATCACATCCCCTTCTACATTTTCTCCTCCCTACCGAAGCAACTCATGTATTGTTTAAGGTCCATGAGGGAACTTGTGGAGAGCATATCGGAGCAAGATCCTTAGCGTTCAAGTCTTATAGTAAGGCCACTATTAGCCAACCTCAAGCAAGATATCGTGAAGTATGTCTAACACTATAATAGATGTCAATGCAATGCTTAAGTCCAAGGGTTATCAATAGTAGTATTAACTTTGATTGATGCGACCTGGCCCTTTGCTTAGTGGGGATTGGTTATACTAGGGCCTTTTCCACCTACTTTGAGCCAAAAAAAAGTATCTAATAGTTGAGGTAGACTACTTTATCAAATGGGCGAAAGCCGAGCTTTTTGCATCAATTATAGAAAAGCAAGTCAAGGGGTTTGTTCAGAAAGATATCATTTTTCAATTCGGAGTTCCATGGGCATTAATCACTAATAATGAAGTGGAATATGATGAAGCTCTATTAATAGGACTCAAGTTTAATAAGGGTATGAGAATATAAAGTTTGAAGATCTATAGTAATTCTCAACTAGTTATCAACCAAATTAATGACACATATGAGACCCGTGGTCCTATCATGGCTTTGTACCTTGTGGAAGCTAAACAAATGATAATTAACATCCTGACATTTAGCATCGAGCAAATCCCTAGCAAGAATAACATGACAACTAATGCCCTTTTCAAACTAATCACCAAGGGTCATCCACAATCATCAAGAGAGATCATTACGAAGACTTTGACTCAAATGAGCATCCACAAAGAGTCAAGTAGCAACCACATCTATAGAAACAACTTGGATATGAACCATTCTAAAGTATCTTAAGATCGAAATTCTCCTCAATGACCCAATTGAAGCAAGAATTGTGTGTGGACAATGGGCATGGTATTATATCTTAGATGGTGTAGTCTACCAATGCTCCATATCACATCCCCTTCTACATTTTCTCCTCCCTACCGAAGCAACTCATGTATTGTTTAAGGTCCATGAGGGAACTTGTGGAGAGCATATCGGAGCAAGATCCTTAGCGTTCAAGTCTTATAGTAAGGCCACTATTAGCCAACCTCAAGCAAGATATCGTGAAGTATGTCTAACACTATAATAGATGTCAATGCAATGCTTAAGTCCAAGGGTTATCAATAGTAGTATTAACTTTGATTGATGCGACCTGGCCCTTTGCTTAGTGGGGATTGGTTATACTAGGGCCTTTTCCACCTACTTTGAGCCAAAAAAAAGTATCTAATAGTTGAGGTAGACTACTTTATCAAATGGGCGAAAGCCGAGCTTTTTGCATCAATTATAGAAAAGCAAGTCAAGGGGTTTGTTCAGAAAGATATCATTTTTCAATTCGGAGTTCCATGGGCATTAATCACTAATAATGGAACACAGTTCAAACAATGCTAAATTCTAAGAATTTTAAAACTCCTTTGGAATTCACTTGAGATTTAGCTTAGTGGCGCACCTATAGGCCAACAGTTAGGTCGAGGTCACTAACCGAGCCATACTTGATGGATTAAAGAAAAGAATATTTGAAGCTAAAGACATATTGGTGAACAAGCTCTCGAGTATTATGTGGAGCTATTGAACTATACCAAAAGCTTCCATTAGAGACAAAGGTTGTGCTCCTAATTGAATTGCAATATTGTCTAGCCTACGAGACAGAGGTTATGCTCTTAATTGAACTGATATTGTTGACTGCTTGAACTCTACACTTTTCCAAAAAGAAATCGAAGGTCAAACTCAGAGCAAATATAGACTTAGTTGATGAAATCAGAGCTCCAACACATCTCAAAAACTTGGCTTACAAGAGGACGACTACAAATACCTTTAATACTAAAGTTCACCCTCGTCGGTTGAAAGAAGAAGGCTTAGTTTTAACGAAAGCTATAGTTAGTGACCCGACTCACACTAGGAGTAAGTTGGCACCAACTTGCGAGGAACTATATTAAATAATAGAATATGTCTGACTTAGAACTTACAAACTCTAGACTCTCAATGGGTCGGACATCCTCAAAACTTAACATATTTCACACCTTAAGAAATGCTATCCTTAATTTTGTAACTTTTTTTATAGTAATAATAAAAGCTTGTAGAAATATTTTTGACTTAAAAAATATTATTAAGAAAAAAGTATTTACATTGTCTACGGGAGTCCTTACATTCCAAAATAAAATCTTTGACTATAAAAAAAAGATAAAAAAGGACAAGCTAACTTGATTATCCTTCCAAAATTTCAATAATGTCCTCCTCAAGAATCAAGTTTGGAGTCAAAGTGTTCGCTAGCTAGATGGACTCATTAGCAATTGATGCCTTGATGGTTTCTTGGGTTGGCTCTTGGACATCTGGCAAAGCCCCTTTGTTGATTGCCCAACTGCTAGTGCCCCCTCAACTTTGTCGTCAATCTCGATGCCTCCTTCCTCAATGTAGATAGTTGTCACCATTTAGTCATTGATGTTATCAAATCCAACCATGATGATTTTTTGTTATCAATAGAATCTTCTAAAATAGTTAGGGTGGGGTGGTTATACCTAGCTCAAGCGATTGCTAGTTCATAACCAAAGGCAAAAGAATTATTTCCTAGCTTGGTTAATTGTTTTTTGAACCACCGAGAGGTTTTATACTTGCCACTCCGCACACTTCTACCTTGGCCTCATGCTCCTTGGCATACTTTTGCTATAAGAGCAACACCTCATTTGCGCATCGGAGTTTGCTAGCCTTCGTCCTTAGAGCCAAACTTTCAGTCCTAAAGCGATTAGCATCAACTTCAACTTCTAGGGCTCTATAATATTCCCTATCCCTTTCCACCTTTGCTACCTCCACCAATCCCCTCAAGGACTTGGTTTGTCATCGGAGCACCATAGTTATTTCCTCTATTGCTGAAGCTGCTCCATCTATCTTGTCAACCCAGGTTTAGAGACAAGCTGACTTGTCCTCTTATTGAGATCTCTCGACTACTGCATCATCTTATTCCTTTGTAAGAGCTTCAACATCTCGAAGGAAATGAAAGATGATAGTCAAGGAATCTCAGGCTCGATCAAAGACTGACATAATAAGCTGTTGGTGCTGCAAAACAAAGCTGCAAGTTAGAAAATAGTTAAAACTTTAAAATTATTGAAAGCAACAAAGTTCAACACTAACCATAACCAGATCCTCTATGAGCCTCAAATAGAGGTCCTTAGCTAGTGTAGGGTATAGGAGACACTAGTTCCAAGAGGTGGCCTCCCTTATAACCTCCCATGATCGACTAGAACCTGTTAAGTTCTAGTTGGGGACATATATGTCCCCTTCTCCCAATGATCATTATGTCATTGATTCACAACGATAAGAATTACACCAGATTAACAAGATCTCCATCACTGATGGAGGCAGTGGGTCATGAGGTATGGTCGATGGTCTTGCCCTTGAAGTTTTTGAAAAAGAAAATGGGGAGTGGAATGCTGTTGTTGTTGCTGCAAGGTCTAGTCCACCTCCGCCCATTGATCCCCTGAATGAGGGGAATTAGATCTCCTAAAGGGATTAGTCGGTGGGGTCGCTTCTTCCTAGCGCCTCCACTAGTTGGGTGGGGGTGGCAATGGAGGGGACCTAACGAGTGCTTCTACCCGCCACAAAGGTCTAATGACACCCTCTCCTTAGTGATAAGTCGATAGTGCTATCTATTGACCTCCTCCTCTTAACAAGTCCAAGTCGACCTGGTTTGAGAGAACTCTTTTCGTTTACCTATTTTGACAGCACACATTGTATTCCAAAATACTCCCATGAAAATCCATGTCTGTAAAGAAAAAGTTAATAATTAGTCAATTTGAATGAGTTCATAAAAACAAAACTCTAATTTCTTACCATCAAGGAGCTAGGCGTAGACTCATATTAATGAGCCACTAGTCACTCATATGAAAGATAATGATGGACTCAAACAGGGCTAAAGATAGTTGGCGTAATTACTCTTTTTTTTAATCTGTGCAGATCGAGGCGACATTGAAAAACTTTCGATTGGACTAATCTAAATTGATTGACAACATATTCCTCAAAAAAATAAAAGAAATATCTCATCTTTCAACTATTACAGGAGATCAAAGAACCCTTAACCAGATAGTCGAGTTGGATAGAGAGGAAATATATCAACCCCTTGAAGCATAAACTATAGTAAGCTAACATGAGGGTTAGCATCGGGGAGATACAAGTCCTTGGGCACTACCCGATAAATGCTGCATGAAAGTGCCAAGAATTTGCACCATCCAAGTGGGTAAGAACTTTCAAAATTTGAAAGTCTTATACAAAACATATGACATGATACATAATGCCAATTATTTGGCCAAGCAACCACTAACTCGAACTCAACTAATATATGATATGCCTCCCATAGCATCTATAGTTGGAGACTGACACCACTAAGTTCTAGTTGAAGGACTCTACCATAGTGGCTAAGCCACACTGTAGGATGTATTCACCTATATAAGAGAGGGTGCGGGGGTAAGCCTCCATTAGTGCAGCTGACTTGGCCCCTTCAAAGGTTGAAATTTTCATCGTCGATACCAAGAGTGGTGATAGGATCAGTGACCTATCCAAGTCTAAAGTATTGAAAGAGGAAGTTGAGGATGATATCATAGACATTTTGTTATGTGAGTGGTTCCGAGAGTATTATATAAAAATGTTCAAGTTGCAAACTAAGGTGAAGAGCAACTATGGTAGCTAACCACTATTTATAGGGGCTGAGAGTGGCAACTCCTCTACCTTGCCGCCCATTCAGCTCCTAAACACCTTGAAAAATGTGGGACACGATATTATTTAGTACTCCCTAGGACACGTGGTGTAATCCTAATGATACAATGATCATTCAAATCATTAGGGAGATCATGCTGAATCTGTCATGATCCACATAATGGCTATGTGATAAGTGATAATTATGTCACATCCCCCTTCATCGCACCCAACGCTACATGCTCTCTGCGACATTGCATTTGGCCTACCAATGCTTGGTGCACCACCACTTCTAGCCTCATTGGCCCTTTGTACCACCACACCTGACGTATTGCCCCTTTGTGAATGATCGTGCCCGACCCCACTGGCCCTCTACACTATTGCACCTAACTTACCAAACATTTGTGTACTATCACACTTGGCTTTGCTAGCCCACTGTGCCATCATACCCGACTACATAATCCTATCGTGCTATCGCACCATGTCATTGTATCCATTTGTATCATCTCACCATGCTATAACATCTAGTCAAAGTACTGACCTATAATATACTGAGTTAGTATACTAAGTCAGGCATCCTATTATTTGTAACGTCGATGATAAATACCAATTGAATAGTACTTCCCGATTAGTTTCCAAGACATGTGTTGTGGTAAAAATGACATAGTTGATCCATCAATATTATAAACCAATACTACCACTTTGTGTTTGACACCTCATCTCCACATCAGCAAGCCACCAAGGTGGCACATGGGAGCCATTTAAGCGAATTTCTATCACCACCTCAATCTCATGTAAATGTATCCTATAATTGTCAGATGAAAATTGAGTACGAAAAATCTTCACACATCCATTATCGCATGAACAACATGATGAATGGACGTAACGTCCAGCATTGGTTGATGACGATTTTTATTGGTGTAATAGATGGATATAACGATTCAACATTAGCAAAGGGTGATTATAATTAATTATTATGCTTCTTATTATATGAAATACGTAATGGCCTCCTTGGCACTCACTATAAAATGAGTTGCACAGGTATATACAAGACACAATAATCTTAGTTCAAATAGTTCGACTAAATTACTAACTTAAGTATCATAAAAATATTATTGGGAACACCCTCGACATAGTTTTTGTAAGGTTCAGACATTTGACTTGGAAAGCTAGAGATTGGCTAGAAGAAGAATTAGGTTAGATTGAGCTAGCTTCTCAAACAACTAAAATATAATCTTATATATATAGTATCATTTAGTTTGTACTATTGGATCCCAGCTCGGTAGACACAGTAATTTGATGCAAACAAGCAAGTCATAAAACCTTCACACAATCAACTGACCATGAAAATTCTTTTGGGCCACGGGATAAGCAATTCTTTCATGTAATGGAAAGCAAGAAAAAAAGATGCTTTCATCACTGGTTGATCATAACCAAAGTGAGCCACTTATCTCAGTGATGTGAGCCCCCAACTAAAGTAAAGCCTAGAATCGTTGGTAGAGGAAAGCAAAAGAAGAGAGAAAAAGCAAATGAAGGATTGGAACTTTGCTTTCTTCCTTTCCACCAGATAAAAATGCCTCTGTGCAATGATAAACCTTCCTTTCCATTTTTTTTCTTCTTTTGGACATATTACTTTCATGTTGTCCGGCATAAATAATTTGTTGTATTGATTTTGAGTATCAAACTTCTTACCACCATTTAGTAGGATTATTTATGAATCTACATTGTTGTTTAGAATAATGAATTCTACTTTTTCGGGATTATTCTTTTTGTATTATGGTTTTGTTACTACTAATCAATGATACTATAGTTTAAATGCTATTATTATTATGCTTTTGTTCTTGTTACTAAAGCTAGTATTATTACATAAACACCTTCTAGATCATGTATTCTTTTCTTTGTATTTTATTTCAGATCTACAATCCCATTGACTTGGTTGTCAATGCTTAATTAGTCAGTTTATGATAAAAGTACAAAAAAAAATAAAAAAGAGAGAGCTGGTTTTCCAATAACTCTTTATAGTTCATATGGTGTAACATTGCTGAATAATATGAGAGGGAAAGGGCTTACCTGGCTGCAGACACATTCCTTTTCCATGGACATCTCTCTCTCTCTCTCTCTCTCTCTCTCTCTCTCTCTCTCTCTCTCAATTATGTGTATGTCTCCGTGCACGTCGTTGTTCCTGATAGCTCATTATGCATCCAATCATAGAAGTTTGGCGCCCCCACTGTCCATCAGCTACAGAACTAGCTGTTTGTAACTTGACCATGATTTGTCTTTGAGAAAGAATGAATGTGGTGGAGGATCCAAAAATCTGCCTTCTGTCACGAAGCACACAAGCTTTGTCATTTGTGCAGATCCAGTTGCATGCCATGGACTGGCACTTTAGACTTCAGAGTTGGGAAACCAGAGGAAGAGGGGAATAATTTGCACCCTTGAGGGTTTCTGGCTATTGCTACCCCACACATCTGTGAGACTCTTTGCCACCCGTGAATGAGCTTACACCTTTTTTCGGAGCAGTGATGCACATGATTCCTCCATAGCATCTCCAGTGAAACCTACACCACTATCTTCTTCTCTCTTCATGCTGCAGGAATGGAGAATTATTATCAACCTCAGCATCTCTGCTAACTCATACCTTGGACCTTGTGTGACTGTCTGAAATATTACCCTAAAACACTCTGCCTTCTTCTCCAGACGCCTACGGCACAACTGTTGGCATTTGTCTAGATTTGTCATCTGATGCAGCACCCACTTTGGAGTACCAGGGCTCCGTTTGGATGCTCGAGGAGCAGGCCTCACTGCCAGGGGAAGAACCAAGACGGGTTCAGCTAGCTCACTAACTGTAGACAACGAGAGTCTCTTCAAAGCTTAAGGCATACGAGCTGTGAGAGAGGACCGGACTTGTGCATATGAGTAGGCCATGTCTATGAGCTGCAAGTCTAGCCGCGAGATCTGGCTGCCATTTTCTTCTGTACTACACTCACATATTCTCTTCCTTCAGGGAAGATGATTTACTACTTAGGAGATACATGTAACAGCAGATTGATCTGTAATATTCTCTTTGTTCTGTACTGGAAAAAGGGTTTCAGAGTTTTAGGAGGTGCAACGATCCAAATCTTTATCTGCATCTGACCAGAGTTGGCTCAGTTCAGTTTGCTGAAACTTTCATCTCGACAACATATATGTGTTGCGTTCTTCTTCTCGGATAGTCGTTGCTTGTCTGTTCATGATCTTTAAGAGAGATGTATCAACACCATCTAGATAGGATGTGATGCCATCATCACAGCAGTAAGCTGGAAACAGGGCAGTGGATGACATCTCTCTTTCACAGTTCGATCATATGATCATCATGACGAGTCTTCTCTTCCACCAACTTCATCAAACGGATCATAATTATAACTGAGCGGAGTCGAGCCGAAATCGGCTCAAGGCCAAGCCAGCCGATCTCTCCTAGGACGTAAGACTGCATGAAGCTACTGGGAGAGAAGGCATGATGGATAGGCTCGTAGAAAGCTGAGCCAGCTCGGCTGTTTACGTCATGGCATGTTTGTATGTGAATATAGTTGTGTTTACTTAATCTATCCATCTACGTTTTTATCATCACTGGTCTCTTTTTATCCGTCTTTTTCCTTCTTTGCTTTTCCTTCATTTTTTTTTTTTCCTTCTTTCTCTTCTAACTTTCCCCTTCTTTGTGTTCTTGGCAGTCAGGTAGTTCCTCTCTCTCTCTAGATCTCTTTCAAATGAATTATTTAGTCATCCTTGCGGTCTTGATAGTCTATTTATTTTGGTGATTGAGTCTTCTCTCTCTCTCTCTCTCTCTCTCTCTCTCTCTCTCTCTCTCTGCTACTTCTGTCTACCCTTACACAGATCCATTAGTCTCCTCTATTTTCTCCCATATTCTGCCATGGCAGATCCCTACACTAATTTCTTCATAGGAATCCACCAGCACTACGCTTTCACCTCCAAGCCACCACCACCATCAATTGCTCCTCAATTCTACAACTTGAGCACGCAAAGCTACACCAACGCGTTCTTCCCAGGGCATCCACCCTCTCCTCCTCTTAGAGAGCCTCTTCCTCTCCTCAGCCTCAGCCCCACGAGGCACCAAGAGGAGGACGAGGACACCTCGTGCAGTGCCTCCACCGAAGTGGCCAAGAACAAGGCCTCGGGTGTCGATGATGAAGCGGATGATGTGGTGACTGTGGCTCTCCACATCGGTCCCCCAAGCCCTGGTGCAGTTGATCTGATATCAAGACTCCCCTCCACCTCAGAAGATCGTAATGGAGAAAAGGGAGCACAAGGTGGCGACGAGGTGGTTCCTTTAGGCTACCCTTCCAATCCCATAGGAAAGCTCAACAAAGGCCAGTATTGGATTCCAACTCCTTCTCAAATCCTTATCGGACCTACCCAGTTCTCTTGTCCTGTATGCTACAAGACTTTCAATAGATACAACAACATGCAGGTAATGCATTTCTTCCTCTATTTCGTGGACTCGTTAGCATGTTCTTTTTCTTCTCATCTCAGATCTTGATGATGAGAACTGTATTCTGCAACATAAAGGTCTGTTGGAGCTATGTAGCATTTGGCTTCCCCTCCTTTTTATGTGATTGAACCTGACATAGGTTATATTCCTCACAAATTTGGTGCTTTTTTGGAGCTTTTGATATGTGAAGCATCGGTAGTTGTGAAGAATCCTGAACAAACTTCTTTCTCTCATGAATTAAAATAAAAATGTTCTGAAAATTCTGAAAATAATTTAGTTCTCAGGGTGGTGACTCAGATGATCCGCGAGGCAAATCAGGATCTTCAGCACTCAGGCGACTGGCTCAAGAACTCGAGTCCATATAAAGACTTAGAAATGAGCTAGCTGCTTTCCCCAGAAAGAATAGTGAGAGACAGTCACCTCTCTCTCTCTCTCTCTCTCTCTCTCTCTCTCTCTCTCTCTCTCTCTGGATCTTCACGCAAAAGACTTTGTGAAATTCTTGTGACGCCTACTCAAGTCTTTTGAGTGACAGACCAACTAGCGAGGTGTTTCAGATTTAACAGCAGATAAAAAAATAAAAACCGATGCAATCATATATTACTAAAAATCTTGAACATGTATGAAATGGACATGATCTAACTTTTCTGACTCCTAGTTAGAAACAGCATATTGTTTTTCTCTTGTGCCTTGAAATTCTCATGTGGAATCAATCATTCATTTTCATAATCTTCCTAGATTTCAACATGTTATGTGCATGACATACATTACTTCGGATGATAATATGTGACACCTGTCTCAAAAATAAGTTGATCTCTAATACTTTATGATCTCATTACGACGGGGGGGTCTTTAATTGTGCTGAATGATAGATGCATATGTGGGGGCATGGATCGCAGTATCGGAAGGGACCAAAGTCTCTGAGGGGCATTCAACCTACGGCAATGCTGAGGCTTCCATGCTACTGCTGTGCTCCTGGTTGCAGGAACAACATAGACCATCCGAGATCAAAGCCACTGAAGGACTTCAGAACCCTCCAAACGCACTATAAAAGGAAGCATGGAATCAAACCCTTCATGTGCCGCAAGTGCGGTAAGGCCTTTGCAGTGAAAGGAGATTGGAGAACCCATGAGAAGAACTGCGGTAAACTGTGGTACTGCGTCTGCGGCTCCGACTTCAAGCACAAGAGATCACTGAAGGACCACATCAAGGCCTTTGGGGGCGAGCACGCTGCATACGACATCAACTGCTTCGAGGAGGAAGACGATCCATCATCGGAGATCGAACAAGATTGTCATCAACCAAATGAGCAAAGGTGACATGATTTTTAGCTAGTCGGTGCCCTCCGTTATCGAGTTAACTAGCTCATAATAATATTGCTTCTTTGAATGTCTTGGTTTCGGTAGTATCATGCCAAGTTAGAAGATCAATCTATGTGGGCTAAGGTCTTGTACATGAAGTCATACTACTATCTTTACTTTGTTCGTGCTAGTCCTAATAATTTGCTAATGTAATGGAGTGATCAGCTGTTAAATTGTTATGTTTCGAGGAGGAACCGATGAACAGCCTCTTTTGTTTTCCTTGTTTTCACTAGCATGTATTCCATTTGTATCGACCTATCTCTTGTTCTGTTTTAGTTTTGTGTGTTTTCCTGGTTTTCCTCTCGCTCGAAAACTCACTGCCTTCAGGAAACAAAGCAATGTGTTCATGTTCGGATGCTGTTTTTTCTCCTCTCATTAATAATCAATTTTCCTCGTTAATAAACAAAGCAATGCTTTCTCTTTCCGATCGGGCTTAGGGAACGAGATTTCATGATGTGCAGCAGCCCATCAGTAGTAAATGTTATCTGCTTTTGGTTCATGGGAATTGATATGTGACAAATGTCCTTTTCTTCTTTCTTCACATCTTTTGTTGATATGAATCACATACACATACACATGCACACAAGAGAGACTATAGATCACGAGGATGGTTATTGCTTTATTAGACAGTTTAGATCCTCTACGAAAAGGCTTTTCTTGCTCTCGAAAGAGTTTGGATGCTCTACGTACCAATAATTGACACTCTTAAATCCCAGGCCTTAAGCTTGTCTACTATTAACCATATCGATTTATATATACCCCAGCAAAAAATATACATATATACCACCTTTCTTTTCTTAAAGCCCCTTTCGTTGAACTTCTCGCGCACAACAGGATGCCGTCTTCCTTCCTTTCCTTGCCTTGGATATGGCTGCCTATAAAGGAAAGACAACTACCAAAAGTAAGCTTCTCAAACAGGAGATTTCGAAGGGTTGCATGGATCCGTCATATCACTATCCAACTTTTTCTTCTTCGTGTTGTATGGTCGTCCGTCATGTTTTTCGAAGCATACGAGCGCAGTACGATACGCATTGGAAACTCCTAAGGGAGCACATATAATGCATCCTCTCATGTTCTATGCCTCGGAACAGTACTGGACATATCTATCATAATGATTGGCATACCTACACAACATCCACCCTCGAGAGAGAGAGAGAGAGAGAGAGAGAGAGAGAGAGAGAGAGAGGGAAGAAATAAGTAATATTAAACGACAATGATGCCACAACCGGAACAACAGTTAGCAGAATGGGTTGCATGACCAATGGATATCCTTGGTGCAAATTTATTATGTGCAGAGAGAGAGAGAGAGAGAGAGAGAGTAGTCAATACGAGGCATATCGACGGGTCATATCAATCAGACTACAACCGGTCCATCAGAAGATCCGCGTGTAGTGTAGTGTAGTATATAGGGGGAAGTGAACAGTCTGTCTTGGAGTAGTATGCCTTCCCCAACGTGAGCGAGGCTCCACACTTCCCTGACCTTCCCCATACTTGATCCTTACGCTGTGTCTCTTGTCCTTTTCAATGGCCTGTCATCTATATATTCTCTGTTCTCTGTACTTTGTCTGTCTTCCGGCGAAGCATGATACACATAGAGGGGGTGTAGCTGATGAAAACCTACCCGAATCCGATCCTCATTTTAGATCCGAAAACCATAGCTTATTAGATGGATCTACATCGATCCCCATCGAAAATAACAAAACAAATGTGTCTGCAACCCAACAATGAAAGGTCAGATCACTGGAAACGATTGACAAGATGGACGGGAGCATGGAGAATTGCCGACCTGAGGCCTGAAAATTCATTGTCTTCCTTACCAAAACCTTCTTTTCTGCAGAATCTCCCATGTAATGTTACATGTTTCGTGACAGTGCAACCTACTGTTCGTAGCCCTGAAAAGGAGACACTGGACCGACTCCCTCATAAATAAATATGTTAATTGCTTTTGCTGCTTGCTTTGCACTGGAGATTACAAGGGTGGATGATATTAGTTTTCTCAGACAAATATTAGAGTTCAAAAGATCTTATCAAAACTCGGTTGTCATGGAAATGGCCGATTGCTACAACATAAAATGTCTCTCATCACTGGACTTTACAGATAAATAGAGCTTTGTTTACTTTCCGACGACATTTTTTTGTACATATGTTAGTGACTAAGATATGACGTTAGTTAAAGAAATAAAGAGGAAAAAAGAGAAATAATCATTAAAATATTCATGCGTGTGAGATTAAAAGAGGTTGACTAAGAGGATAGTTTGGCATCGTCAAGGATTCAAAGAGTAAGTTTGGCTCGTAATCTAGAAGCCTATAGTTTTAGGTTGAATTGATATCTAACTCGATTCTCTCACGTGAACCATGTTCGATCACAATGAAAAAGAAATCCGCTGGCAATTCTCTCACGATCTGATAATGGCGATAATCTCATTCGATCGAGTTATAACATAATTCAATATGATATGGGACATCATTGAAAGCATGAGATACAGCTCCAAACGCTTGATACATTGTATTTCATGGATCATATTCACAAGGAAAAAGTCAAAACTCCTTTTTTTTTTTTTGTCTTTTTGGAGAAAGAAACCCACTTCTTTCGATTTGATCGATCCATAAAAACAAATCTACCACTACTTTTGTTTGTATTCCATGTGTTCTTTTGTTTTAGCTGTTTCTTTCACTGCGTTCATCCTTTTTGAGATCTTTCCATTTTACAGAAACATGTGTGGGCCAGGGCCCCTTCGTCCATATATCACCATGGACCCCACAACCTGCAAGCGAAGAGCGACGGAACGCTGCTGCAACAGTGTCTCTCTGTCTCAGCCACATGATGATGATGAGATTGCTGGTTCATTGATTGATCAAAGACAACCGTCTGATTTCACGTGTCATTGAACCACCTAAGGCGAGAGGTAAAACTTACGACAGTGAGCAGTAAAATATAAAGTCGATGTGAAGGGTAGATTTGTGGCCACAAGGAATCGGTGGCGTCCGTACTCTGTGAATCTTCATAGGGTACTGCGAAGTTCATGTCGTGAGTGATGAACTGCGGTGCGAGGGCATAAAGATCATGGCCTTCAACAAAATCTAACTTTGATCGGGAAGAACCAAAGGCCTACAAGAAAAGCAAAGGTCCTAAAGATGACAAGAAGGCCTGCATCAGCTCATTCTAGACTGAGGCAGCCTTCCTTTTCTTCTTCTTCTTCTTGCCCATGACTAACTGTTACGTCTCACTTTGTCTGGGTGTTGGTGCAGGGGGAGTTCTTTCTCTTTCTTGGGGCCTAGCTAGATGCATCCAAGTTTGGTGTGATGCAACGAAACAACTCTCCTTTCCAGTAAAGCAGACAAGATCTAGTGGTCTTTCCTTTATTTGATGAGGAGTGTTTGCTTTCCTTTTCACTTTGAGTGGTGGCACCTTTGTCCGACGCTCATCGAGAGATGAGTTGCTCCGTGAAGGGAAGAGTGCCATGAAGTATCATTGAAAGGTTTGTTCGATGCACTCTTACTACAGCAAAAGCTCTTTGTCTGCAAATTAAGTTACAGAAATATATATAGCAGCATCGATGCAGCATTTCCCATGTCATTTACTGTATCCGGTGAAGTGAAGGAAACATGAGTCGAAGAGCAGTCTAACGCAAAGCATTTCTCGTTTCGCCCAGTGGGTCGGGCCTGAAGCAGAACAATTCATATTGGAGTACCCAACCAAGCTACAGACAGAAGCCTAGATACTATAGATCATGGAAGAAGAACTCTCCGTGAAAGCAGTAGGTAGCAGATGTCCAACTAGGCCAGTGAGGATTGACAAACCGTGAGGTATTTGCCTCGTGAGCAGCAGACACGTCGGTGTGATGAATGCTCGATCACAAAAGCTTTTTTTACGTCATTAATAGATTAAAAATAAATGCAAAAGACATGGTGTTGCTTTCTAGAATATTTTATGTCAATTTATTATATTCCAAAATTGATATATTTATTGGATTAAGATGTTGGAATGTCAATTTATTATATTACCATTATAGTGTGATTATGGCATTTATTTTTTTTTATTTTTTTTCACTATCATCTTAAACCTTCCAATATAAAAAAAAATTCAAAATATTCGATGTGACCTAAGACATTCCTTTGTATACGATGCATCTATTTTCGGTAAGAAAATAAAATGTATCATGCATTTCAAAGTATTTGATTTACATGATGCATTCATTGTTGATGCGCATGATGTATTTATTTATGTCTATACGATGCAACTAAAATATCTCATTTATATCCAACAAAATTTTCTTAAACAAAAAAACATAAGAGCACTCCCAAAATTACAAAAAAGGAAAACGTCCAAATCACCGAACCCTTCACGTCCCCGGTCCAGTTTTGGGCCATACCCACCGTCCGATGCCCAAGGTACAGGCGATTCAAGCTGTTCCACGGCCCCTTCTTTGCCTGTGATTACATCGGTGCCACCACCGTCCCACTCCGTTGCCACATGAGCGAGGGGCGTTTCTGTATATTAAGGGAAACGCAAAGACCGCTTCGCTCCGCCTCCATGCTCTCGATGGATGATAGGTGAGGTGAGGTCGTGCCGCACCGAGCCCTAAGACAAAGGATTACTTTTTTTCCTCACCGATCTCTTCTCTCTATCTCTCTCTCTCTCTCCTTTACCAACCATTCTCATCGTAAAGTCCGATCTCCTCGTCGCCTCTCGTCCTCTCTCTGTCGGCGATGTCTAAGAGGTTGGTGCTCCCTGCCTTCCCTTCTTCCAATTTCTTACTGTCGATTGCCTGCGAATTCTTTGATCTGCTTGGCTTAATTCCATGGAATTTTTTTATCGTCGCTTCTTTTCCCTTATGTATAAGTGACGATTCTTCTGTTATCGGCATTTCTTCTTGGGTTCTTGATGTGACAAACGGGAAATGTGTGCTGGATTAGGGCATGGAGCCGTGGTCTAAAGTGGTTAGATTATATGTGCTCTTTGGTGCCTTTATGTACAGCCACTTGCTGTCTTGCATATGGTTGATGGGATTTGGGTGCTAGTTGGTTGTTAGAGTCCTCACCGCTTGCGATTATGGATTCTTATCATTCTTTCCTTGTGGAACCATCTTTGATTATGTGCTTTCTTCCGAAAAACATCAAATTTGATGGCTCCTTTAATGAAGGATGAGTGCATAAAGTGAGAGGCCGTTGATGGTTATTTGTTAATTATTTATGTATATAATAGACGTTTGAACCACAAGATTGTCAGATTTGAGACACAACCATGCAGTAGATGAACTGCTTGGGTAATTGTATCAGGGATAAGGTGGTGTAAGAAAAAAATTGCGGGAAACTTGAGTTGATTTTTTAATGTCTGAATACAAGATACTAGATGAAGTTCTGAATTCCAACTTGTTTCTGATGATACAGTTTGCTAAGAGCCCCAAACTTATGATGGTTCCTAAGGACCCCAAAGTAGAGAGGGTATAGTCTTGCAGCTGGCTAGAGACACTTTCGAGGAAGTTTGTTGCCCAAATTAGGTTCCTATGATAACTAGGAGGATAAGGGTCAAGTATATTAACATTTAATTGGAATGATATTTGATTTCCCTAGATGAACGGATGCATTCAGTCAAGAACTTTTCGTTTGATTGGCCATGGTGGTATCATTTTTATGAACAGGCATGCAGTGCTTCTCGATATATTTTTATTTTGGTAATATGTTGAAACTGTGAAAGTGTTTAGGATTCAGATGCTGAGATATGAGCATTCACATGCTGTTCAATGTGATGTTCCATATTTACAAACTGGTGTCGTTTAAGACTAATTACAGGAATCATCTGTGTGTGCATCATCCTCAGCTGTAGGTAAATTTAGGTTGTTTTGTAAAGTGTCATGCTTGCTTTCCTAATTTCTAGTTAGATTTGGTGTATGATGGATGGCTTTCACAAAAATGCATCAAAGTACTTTCTTGGCATCAATTTTATATTTTTTTTATTGCGGAGTAAGTTGAAAACATGCATACTCCAAAAGGAGTTTACCTCTGGATTTTTGGCTTTCTGATTTTTATGAGGGGATGATAGGAAGACTTGGTGTATGTAGTGTCGAGTGATTGATCGATCAACACTCTATTTTATCTTCTTTTTCCACTTTTGGTCTATAATCTCTTTGAGTTTGGGGTTTTACCTATTACGTGTAAATTCATCAATGTCAATTTTGTGGAGAACTCAAATGAATCGGATCTCACTCATAAATTTAGATCTGAATATTCATCTGAAGTTAAGATATGGTTTTCTGATTAAGATATGCCAGTTTATTTTGTTTTGGGTGATCCAGTTGACAGTGAGATGGATATTTTTTGTAGTCCCATTCTGCTTCTTATTGGAACATCAAATTATAACAAAGAATTTATGAAATTCTACAAGTCTAATCTGCATTTTGTAGATTGTTGTCCTTGGTCATTCTTTATGAATTTTAGATGCACAAGAAAACATGAAGTTTAGATCTTCATATCTAGAATATTGGCTCTTTTATTCTTTTATTGTGACTCTCAACGACTAAGGAGTTATGAATTTTTGGCTGATCCAGGATTCTTTGCAAGTTCTTTCTGCATGGAGCATGCTTAAAGGGGGAGTACTGTGAGTTTTCCCATGATTGGCAAGATCAGCCCAACAATGTAACACAACTTCTATTTGATATTTTTGTTTTTCTTAGGGTGCATACAGCATTGCTGTAACTTCTTTTGTGCTTATTCTTCATTACAGATATGCACCTTCTACCAAAAAGGAGTGTGCTCTTATGGTAATCGATGCAGATATGACCATGTTAAAGTTTCTCGACAACAAACATCACGACCATCATCGTTAAACACTGCTTCTCATGTAACATCAGATTTTCATCAAGTTACTCTCCCTCCTGTAGTTTCTTTGACAAGAGAATATAATCCAGAACCAAGCACATCTGTAGATGTGTCAGCAATGAGCCTGGCTCATACATTGCCGTGTAAACCTGCCTGGACAAAAGCTTTTGAAGTTGATACTTCTTTAAACGATGAGAGTGGCCCTTGTCCTACATATGTTAGCCCTGCTGACCAACCAATCTGCTCGTTTGCTGCTTCTGGTAAATGTCCTCGTGGAGATAGATGTCCTCACATTCATGGTGATTTGTGCTCCATTTGTGGAAAGCATTGCTTACACCCATTCCGTCCTGATGAAAGAGAGGAACATATAAAGATGTGTCATAAAAATAACAAGCACCTTGAAGCTTTGAAATGCAGTCAGGAGATAGAGTGCAGTGTTTGTCTTGAACATGTACTTTCTAAACCCACTGCAGCTGAACGGAAGTTTGGGTTGCTTTCAGAGTGTGATCACCCATTCTGCATTTCTTGTATTCGAAATTGGCGTAGCAATTCTCCAGCATCGGGCATGGATGTCAACAGTGCATTAAGGGCCTGCCCAATATGTCGAAAGCTATCATACTTCGTCATCCCCAGTGTCATTTGGTATTCCACAAAGGAGGAGAAACAAGAGATAGTTGATAGCTACAAAATCAAGCTCAAGTATGTCATTATTAGACCTTCTGCTACATTCACCCAATAATTGTCAAATTTCATTGTGTTCTAATTTCCATCAACCATGTAAAATATGTGATGCCTAGTTGCCTACCCAAACATTGTGACATAATTAGTCTGATCGCTTGTGATGTATGTGGAACTAATTTGTTTCTGGTTTAACTTGCTAAGTTCCAATCCTTTAGAAACTAACTTCCAGAAAAGAAAAACTAAAACAAAAAGGACGAGTGAACCTGTATAACTGTAGAGCTGTTATCTTACTGTTTATGCTGCTTTCTCTGTGTCAAATAACTTTGCCTTTTATTTTTATGAAAACAAGCAGTGTACATTTCAGGGTAGTAGGACCAAGAGATCATTACAAGGTTGGACTTGTTTAAATCAATGAGCTAGTCAGGTTTTGAAAACTCTTGTCTGAGATCTGTTATGATCAACCAAGATCCTTGATCACTAGTAGGAGGGTAAACTGTTCCCAATTCTGTCTGCAACTGCATGTTGCCTGGATGTTCAAGAAAAAAAACTCTGCCATTTTTCAGTTCTGAAATTTTTTTAATAAACACACTATTCTTAATGGTTTGCACTGTGGATCATGCGGCAGTTGAAGCTATTATGACTTTGAAATTGAATATCTTTCTTCTCCCTATGGTATGTCAAGTGCAAATGTTCTTGCAAACATCTAAATGTAGGCTCAATACGCCTTTATTTTGCTTAAACAGGATTTTGGGACTAATATGTAGTTATAAGGGAAAGGAGTTTGATGGAAAAGATATTATCATAAGTTAAAGCTAGAAACTTTCCTTCTTTGTTATGGTCTAGATTGGAGCCCATAGGTCTGCAGATGTAACTTATTTCTGAATCTTGTTTATTGAAGCTATTCATACATCCTATTGCTATCTCAGTTTGATAATAGTAGCTGATTTTGTTTATATAAGCATGTTTCAAGTGTTAGGTAAATCCTGATACCTCTAGTATATTTTGATTATGGTCAGCTTTCCTTCATATTTGGCTGAACATGTTACATAGAAAAAATTAATTTGCTCTGGATTAATAGCTTCTATTTTTCGGCAGGTCAATTGACTGCAAATATTTTGACTTTGGAAATGGGACATGCCCATTTGGGACTAGTTGTTTCTACAAGGTATATTTGATTTGGAATTCCTCTTCATGTCGCCTAGCTGGTGGAAGTTTACATTTCACACTCCTACTGATCTAGTTTTGTACCTACCGTCAAAGTTGATAGCCTCCTTTTCTTTTCTTTTACTGAAATAATACAAACAAAAGCATTCATTCTCTTGCATCTCCTCTTATAAAATCACATTTTGTCGTGCTTTCAGCAATATTTTCCACTATAAGATTATACTAGGAAAACATCTCACAAGATTATGAGGCTGAGTAAGTTTAATTAGTGATATAATACTTTGATAGGGAATCAAAGATACTAGAAATGCAGGATAATATTTAATAAAAAAACTTATTTGGAAAAACTAATCGTGTTGGGCCATGCCTACAGTCAACCATGAGCCATCCTCTTCAACTATTTTGTAAAAAGTAAGTTTTCCTGTGATGAGAGTTTGATTTGCTGCGGATGAGATTTTTGAAAGTTGAAACCTGAAGACGGCCAACGAGTCAATTTGATCCTATTTCTGTTTTATACCTGATGTTCTTTTCTTGTGGTTACTTTAAAACCTTAAAGAAAATTTATGAAATTTAGGTTTGAGTTTGTCTCCAAGTGTCTAGCTCACATTTTGATCGACTCTTTAGCTTTTGTCATGTTAGAGATTATCCTCTATAGAAAATACAGAGAGACACTAATTATAATCAGTTTAGTAAAAGAAAGTATATTGTGTTTTTTAGGCCAGCATAACCTTTGGCAGGTGCAGTTCGTCATTGGAACTTTTTCTCAAGGATGTGACATTGTTCATAAACCTGTTCAAACTATTAAGAAATTGTTATGATGCAAGATCTTGATCTCTATCATTTTTTATGAGTGTTTTGCTGATTTGTTTACAATATCAGCAGTGTCTTATATTTTATTATCTTTAAATAATTCATGATCTACTTTTGATATTTGTGTTGTTTCATTATTTGTTTGCTTCAAATTCATTGATGAAACTCATTTACCATTTTGATATTCGTAATATCAGTTTCTGATGAAACAAACAACATTAATCTTTCCAGCATGCTTATAGAGATGGTCGTCTAGAAGAAGTGGTACTACGCCATCTAGATGCTGAAGATGGAAGCACCATTATTGCCAAAGATATTAGGTTTTGCAATGATTTTTGTAGCTTGTTCAACAAATGTTGTAACCTTAAAAAGGAATATATTTGTGACTGACTTTCTTTGCTTGCTTGTTTTCTCAGGCTTTCTGACTTTTTCAATGGATTGCATCTCTAGGATTATATTGCTTGTCTCTAATAAAATGTAAGTGTGGAGCAAGATGCTTATACAACTTTTCCTCAGCTGGTAATTTTAGATTGAATTGCAATTATCCGTCTTTTTGATCTTTCTAGCACCACAGTTATGTTTCTACGATCACTATGCAAGATGATCATCTTGGTTTCATTTTGAGAACTTCCCTCATGCTTCCTATGCTGATATCATCTTGGTTTTGTTCATGTTCTTAGTACTCACCTTCATCTGCAGGAAATATTTATGCCCAAGCAAGGTCATTTTACTGCCTCGGTTCGGTTCCTCCATCTGCACCGAAATAGATGTCAAAAGGCTATCAGAGAGAACTTTCAAGGTAAAATGTCTTTGTTTCTCTAGCGTCTTATTTTGGTATTTCTTGGAGTGGCATATTTTCTTGGTCAGTTTACATATATTGTTGTCTAGGTGCAGATTTGTCTCTGGTTTTGAAGGAGGATGATACTAGTATGAGGAACATCATTTTGCTTGGCCTAAATGTCGGTTGGAATTTGTGTTTGCACAAGTAAGAACATTAAGTACAATACAGAAAAGGAAAAGACTTGTATCATCATCATCATATTTGTTTCTGACAGAATAGGCCATATTGAAATTTGCCGTTATTCTGTAATTACATTCAACTTTGTTGGCAATCGAATGGCTGTGTTTAGAAAAGGAAAGTCTGAATGTTACAAAGTTCACATTGGTCAACCTGTGTTAAATTGTTTCTTAATCTCCTCCTGCCCTCTTCTTTAGATCTTCCGACGATGATATGGAACCAGAGGACCCCAATGACAATTCACCATGCTGTTGGAATGATGTGATGTGGGCATATCCTCTACTTTGTCACGCGGCATCAAGATCTATGCACCCACAAATCAACCATCTCATGTGCGGATTTGATCCCATCATCGTTCGCAAATTAAAACAAATTAATCCTTTCACGTAACCCCGCGGTCATATCAATATTGCTTAGCGATACATAAATGTGCCTTGGCTAAGCTTACCTCTCTCCTAAAGTGCTTTTAGAAAAATTAAATCCTCACACAAGACATTCGACTTCCGCATGCTTAAAAATCACCCGACGGTGACGACAAAGATTGTAAGGAAGTAATCACTGTTGGCATTGTGGTCAGCTGCTCGTGATAATCATATTTGTAATGTTTCCCTGTGCATTTTCCCATAAAAAAAAAAGAAATCCCAAGTGCTTTGCTCTTCTTATAAATCACTGAGCTTCCACCTATCTTCTTCTTCATCATCATCATCATCATTATAGTGAAACGTCACACCTGACACCGGGCAAACAAGTAATATATATATACATATAATCAACACAAACCACCGCCACATGCATGAGGCATAATTGTAGTTGCATGTACACACCCAATGTGCAATGATGCGTCGATTTAGCTTGATTCGGTGATGCTTCCACCTCCGACGTATGAACGAAGGATTCGGTCAACCGTCAACGGAACGTTCCCCGAACCCCCATTTTTCACGCACATGCGTGCACATAATCCCCCCTCCACCGCAACGCACGGCTGTCACCGCCGACCACAAACTACGTGCCCCAGACGAACGAAGGCCACACCCGCCCATACATCTATAAAACCCCATCCCACCTTCCCTTGTTTCCTCAGGCCTGCAAAGGAGAAGAAGAAGAAGAAGAACTCACCAACCCATCTTCCTCATCTCAGCTTCCAAGCTCAGGAGGCGGTGCTGCTCCGGCCAGACTCTCTCGCCGTCCACCGCCAACAATGGAGATGAAGAAGATCGCCTGCGCCGTCCTCGTCGCCGCCGCTTCGGCAACTGCAGCCTTCGCTGCTGAAGCCCCCGCCCCTTCCCCCACCAGCGCCTCCTTCGCGGTTGCGCCCGCTGTCGGAGCCGTGCTTGGGGCCTCCGTCCTCTCCTTCTTCGCCTTCTACTTGCAGTAGCCTCTTGCAAGGAGAAAGAAATGGATCCTCTCTCTCTTTCTCTACATATATATATGCATATTGCATACACATGTTTGTATGCGAATAGCTGAATAATTAATTGAAATCCTTCGATATCTGTTGTTCATTTCATTGAATGCAACGCACTTGGTGACGATCAGATATATAGTAGCGCCATTATCAATCACTTGATTCTTCGATGAGAGTTTGCCGAATAGATTCCTTTTTATTTGAGCATATATGGCATGCATATACACGGAGGCAGTTGTAGTGCAAATGAATCTGATCCCACGATTGAGAATGAGGTCCGAACCCAAATGTTGCTTGGTTGGGCTGACAATGAGTGATCTGATCGTAACGTGGTGTTCTAATTGGGCTTGAAATGGGCCACCAAGCCTTGTGCCCAGCTAAAGACGTGTGTAACGAGGGGGTGGTTGACTGCGTCAAACCCCGACGCCCTAGCGCAGGTCTTGGCGGTCGTCTACGAGACCGCTCTCCGCCGCGAGGTCCTTTACAACGCCAAGCTCGCTCTCTTCCCCAGAACGGCTTCGTGAGCTTCCTCTTCGAATTGTTGCGTACGCGAAGTTTGCGTCTCTTTTGGCGAATCGGTGGAGACGAATCGGAGTGGGGAAGTCCGGTTGTCGCAAGATGAAGATGGTTCGTTCTATATATGCACCTCATTCCCATGTATTAAACCTGCTATCACCTGATAAATTCTTGACCAGTTGCAAATGTAGGGTTTCGCTTAATCGTTCCAAGGTCGCATCTTGAATGGTTTTTTGGTCGCCGAGGAACGTACATGTATGGATTTAGAGGTAGTACCTTTTTTTTGTTTTCTCGACAGGAAAAGTTGGTTAAAGTCGAATTTATTGTTCGATCTTTCTTGTTAATGTTACGCAGTACGTGTTACGTTAGATCGAACCCAAGTCACATGTATTAATCCTCCATCCTGCACTCGTTCTTCTGTTGATTGGATTGTGCTACTCTTGTTCTTCTCTTAATGTTATATATGGCCCTGTCTCTTATTTTGGTTGTGCTGCTTTTGTTCTTCTGTTGGTATCAAATATGGCCGTATCGTAATTTGTTTGTGCTTAGAATTGTCTGCTTCAATGGAATCATTATTTTTGCCTCTGTTCTCAATCTAATACATGTATATTATCATACCTCTAAGATTCTTAGTCTGATACCCGGGCTCATCAGGTGTCTCAATCACTTGCTACCTTGTCCTAATAAACATTGAGCAATCTGCACACTGTTTGTAAGGGAACTGTGGTTTTAAGTTCGCCGGAGTTGCATGTACTCTTTCATGAATATACAGCATGAATAATGTGTAATTTTTCTGTATTCCTTAGAATTCCATAAATGGATTTCGTACTTGCACCGCGAGTTGGGCATGAGACCTTAAATGACCGTATATGTTGTTGGTTTAGTTGATGCAGTCAAAGACAAATCCCTAAGTCAAGGGGTATAAATGCAGGAATACTTATTTAATTTTTATTTACTTCCTAAGACTTTGTTCCTCCTCTCCCTAAATTCATACATCAATTAGTGCATATCAGCTTCATTTAGAGAGTCATGTCTGACTGTTGTATTATTCTTCTCAGGCCATGGATTCTAGGTTTGATATATCAGGTGATGAATCCAAAGTCTTTGAGCTGATTGAAGATTTGAAGAGTAATTCTACAGATGTGCAGAGAGCTGCTACAGCTGAGCTGCGTCTTCTTGCTAGACACATGGAAAATAGGATGGTGATTGCAAACTGTGGAGCTATAAGCTTGTTGGTTGGTCTGCTTCATTCAACAGATCCAAAGACTCAAGAGAATGCCGTGACAGCCCTTCTAAACTTGTCACTAAGTGACAATAAGATTGCCATTGCAAATGCCAATGCCATTGACCCTCTCATTCACGTGCTTAAGACAGGCAACCCTGAAGCACAAGAGAACTCAGCGGCAACATTACTTAGCCTTTCAGTAACTGAAGAAAACAAGCTTCAGATTGGACGGTCTGGTGCTATCGGACCTTTGGTAGAACTTTTAGCAAATGGAACTCTTCGAGGAAAGAAAGATGCAGTATCAGCATTATATAATTTGTCAACCTTGCGTGAGAACAAGGTACGGATTGTGCAGGCTGGAGCCATGAGTCACTTGGTAGAGCTGATGGACCCAGCAACTGGTATGGTTGACAAGGCTGTGGCTGTTTTAGCAAACCTTGCAACTATACCAGAAGGAAGAAATGCAATTGGTCAAGATGGTGGTATCTTCGTACTCGTCGAGGTTGTTGAATTGGGGTCTGCAAGAGCAAAAGAAAATGCTGCTGCAGCTTTGCTTCAGCTGTGTAAGAATAGTGGTAGATTTTGTAGTCTAGTTCTTCAAGAAGGTGCTGTGCCTCCATTGGTAGCATTGTCACAGTTTGGTACACCACGTGCTAAAGAGAAGGTATTGTCAATTATATCTTGTTTCTTTTGCTGCGGTTATATTATCATCTTACTGCAAGGCTTCTCTTGTTTTACCAGTGACAAATTTTAAATAATTTAAATTTGTAGCTCAGAGATCAATACTAGGATTTTTGGTCCTGTTATTTCTGCTTGTGGGCAAAGCTGACTATTATACTCTTAATACTGAATTTACTGTTTGAAAAATGCCAATGTTTACTAGTTCGTGCCATTTTCCTTGCTCTTAAATTTCTTATCTTTAGATTATTCTAATTTTTGTATATGCTCTTAAATTTCTTATCTTTCATTATGTCTGCATATGCATGTTTTAGATCATTAAGAATAGAATAAGCTAAACGGCATGTTGGGATATTATATATGAGTTTGGCTAGAATGGTTTTATAAGATAAATAAGGATGGTATGTTGGAATTTGGATATCATGCCTATGCAGGTCCAGGACCAGCATGGGACATGTCACTGCTGTTCTCTTCTAAGTGAGCGAGATTGTGATGCTGTAATAGTCATTAAATTAGTATGTAGAGTTAGATGGATCTACTACTGAGAGATTAAGCTCAAGCATTTTAGATTATATGGTCCTTGGCCTATCATATCCAAGTTATTAGATCAATTGAGATAGGTTGCGACCAAACTAGTTCAAACCTTGTCAGTTCCAGCTTTTAAGCTGGATGTGGTACTAAGGCAAATATCTGTTTATTGTGCTGAAGTTCTGATGATAACTGTAACATGGTAGGAATGAGTGGCCCATAAGTGGCTTCATCCAAGAAACTTCATGGTAGTTTAGGTTCCAAGTTCAAATGATGTACACTAGAGTAGATCATCAATAAAGAGGAATGAAGATTTACAAGTGATCTAGAAGTCTGAGTTAATTAACACTTGAAAAGTGATGCTCGTATCTTTTCAAAATTAGTTTTGCCAGTTATGGACAATATCATAGATGTCAGGAACCGACAAGAGATATAGATTAAACATTTCCTTTTAGAAAATATATAAAACTTGGTAAGTGATATAAAGATGCCAAATTATCTGTGCTTTCTTCTTCAAAAACAGTGTTAAGCATGGTTCCTAATGCTGGGTATCCCTGTGACACTCTAGTGATATGCTGGTGTTACATCTTGAAAAAAGACGATACATGTCATGGATATTGTTTTAGAAGTATTTTAAATAAATAGGATTATATATGATAAACCATATATAACCCTTATTTAGAGTATTAGATTATGTTGTTAAATCATGATATGGTACCAATATTTAACAAGCATCCCCAATCCATTCATCAAAAACACTCCAAAAATTATAGAACAGATATAACAATATAAGCAAGACAACAACATGAAATTTTTTTTACAACCATAATTTGATTCTCTCAATCTACATGCCTTCAAAGACACATGGATCAAGAAAAAGAAACTCTTAATTTAAAGTTCATAAAAAAGGAAAATATTCCAGTGTATCCTATTTCTAAATAGTTATTTTATCTTAGACCATTCAAGGAAATATACAGCACATATATAAGAAGTATCCAAATGTATTACTACTGATATCTGACATATACTACATAGAAATAAGTCAACCACTCGGTGTCTTTTCACAATAATATTTAAAGAGCTAGTATCAGAATATCTTGATCAGAACTTGGGGTATAATTAGAAGTGATGCTTATTTTAATATTGACAGCAAGAGTATTGTAACTTCGTTCTATAAATCTGGAAAAGAATATGAATAATAGATGAATGTGATACAAGGGATGAGAGTGGAATATATGACTTTGTTGTTTAACCTTAGAAGTTTTGAACAATTGATCATGACAAGCAGTTTGTGGAAATTCATCTGGGCAAGGCTTTTTGTTGAAAAGCTTGAAAATGTGATCATTATGGCTGAGCACATAAGCATTGAGATATGGAGGATTGGGATGAAACAGATGAAATTAACTTTAATATTGGAAGTTTAAATATTAAAGAGTCTTGAATATTTGTGGGGGAACTTCCTATTTTGAGCTAGAGTATGATCAAGATGGTTAGACGTAGCATCGGTGATCTTGTCTTGGATTGTTACTTTTTTTTTTCTTTTGGATTGTCACATTTTGAAAGAGCAATAGGAACACATTCCAGATTCTTATGAATCAGCTGATTAAGTAGATGGCAGAGAGTTGATGGAATGTATGAAGAGTTGATGGCAGAGAGTTGATTGAATAAGTCATGAGGGCACGTCAGATAGTGGTTCTGAAGAGTTAACAGGGAGATTTTGGGTAGTCAAACTTTGGTTATAGGATGCTCCTGAAATGTTAAGATTGTATGTACGATTTCCAATGTGGTTGTTATATGGTTTTCTTGCATTGTTGTGTGGCTGTTAGATAATCACATCATTGCTTGACATTGTTATATAAACAAAACCACTGAAAGGTTTATGATAGGTTCCTGATCTATGGATGAATTGATCTTGACTTATGGCGATTGCAAGCTCATTGGTTTCTACTTTTAAATAAAACTTTATAATATATACGTTGGTTTCAATCTTAGATAAGAATGCATTTGCCATCTTGTTTTATTGTTCTATTTCTCAACCTCTCTTGACTTATTCCTATGGTTAAACACCCACCCTCGTGGTTCCTTGACCAAAGAGGATGTGATAGAACATGATATGTTTTTGCCGAGTCAAATTGTATTATTTAACTGGCGATGTTACTGACATGATTATGTGCTTTTTCAACCTTTTTGTTTCTAAGGCTCAGGCTCTTCTAAACTGCTTCCAAAATCAAGGCTATCTCCACTCTGGGAGGAGGTGATTCATATCTTCAGGTTTCTCAGCTTCGTGTAACAACAATTCAAATGCGATGGATTGCCCTGACTGTAACTAGGTGTCTATCTTCGAAGTTTCAAAGCATTTCAATCCAAATTTGCATGGGATGTGGAAGAAACACACTAATCTGTGCCGTGTTTACTGGTGTCTGTTGATTCTTTTCTCGTTGTAGTCTTATTGTGTATGTTTGTAGCTGATCAAGTTATGGTCGTCTTTTATTTCTGTAACATGTGACTTCCATCCTCAAGGAACTTCCATGTTAAATTGTTGATAGCCTATGATGTTCATCGGACGCCCTCTCTGAACCCATTTCTCGAGGTGTCTGTTTCGTTAAGAACATGAAAACAAAAATTCAAGAAAAAAGGAATATTTTTAGTTCTATAATCTGCATTGAATATTTTCTTCATCACGTCTTTGTCACAACTATTTATGATTGATTATAATGTTCTTTTTTCATCGTTTAACTCTCTATCATATAATATCTTTCGTTAAATTAAGAATATTTTAATTGTTTTATGGTTTCGACATCATAACTCTTCTTCTTTCTTTCTTAACTTTAATATTTGTTTTTTGTTCATAGTAATTAATGAGTCTCATCTAACCTTCATAATTAAATTCCAAACAGGCCTGCCTGGCTTTGGACATTCGTAGTTGGGTTGATCGGTCCGGTCCAAGTTGTAGAGCATAAACGACCGGATCGAACCGGCCTGTTCGCTAGGCCGGGTTAAGTCATTAGAGGGCGATCTCGTAATTTAGGACACGTGAGAGTGCACTACGCTATATATATTATTACCAGTCGGTTCGACGGACGTAGGGTTTCGTTTTACTCGCCGCGAAGGATTCGAGCTCGGTTTCTTTCCAGGGAGAGCGGTGGCAGGGAAGATGGTGGAGAAGGGCACCAAATGGAGGAAGGAGGTGATCACGAGGGAGTACACGATCAATCTCCATAAACGTTTACATAGATGGTATCTTTGTGTCTTCTTGGATCTTTTCTTTACGGTGGTAGGCAACATGTTGTCAAGGGATTTTGTCAAGATCGTAGTAGTTCGTATCTCATTAGTAAGCCAAAGTGGCTAATGCATGTCGAGATGCAGCCTTGGTCATCGTCTTGCATCCGATGTTGCTGCATCTATAAGTTAATCGAACCTTTCGTATTTGTGTTGCTTAGGAACATCATAATAGCATTTCTGTGTTTATTATATGCTCCGCCAATAAATTTGAACTTTCATACTCATCTCTCTGCTTTCTTTATGTGGTTATTTGTATAACAAAGCTGGGAGATCCAATTACACTATCTATAGATTTGAATTTGGATTCATTTATGAGAATGCCATAGATTTATATAGGAAGTGGAAATTTATTTGTTTAGTAAAGTTAGATTCATGGCCAAAAATGATGTGATCAAACGTTGCTCAAACGTTTATATAGGAAGGGTTATGTTTATGTTACTATCGTTGCTCAAACGTTAAAATAATGTACATCATTATATATTATCATTAGAGGACTCTATGTGGCAATGCATTAGGCTTCTCTGAATATCTATTTATTGTTCTAGTGGAGATATTGCAACCGTTTACTGCTCATGAACTCGGTTGGAATGAACATCGAGGTCATGATAGCATTTTGCAACTGTTCTAAGTCAGGTAACTCATGCGGAATTGTATCCCTGTGCTGAGGCATGCCAGGCATGCAATATGTATCAAATGCATCAAACATATAGCTTTCTTATTCCTCCAAACAAGGGATTGGCATATCTCTCTGAAGAGTCCAGCAAGCTGCAAAATCTCGATTTCAGCAAGTGTTTGAATATAGGATTGCATCAATGGATTCAGTTTGCAGACATGTGATCATTAAGGACTGTAATCAACCATCGATTTTCATCAGTTGATGATTAAATTGTATATCCTTTTCCGCACATCCAAGCACGGTTTCCTTATTATGGACCATTTGATTGTCCTTTATGCAGTTGTTAATTGTGCATCATATTGCCGCAACTTTGACCCAATTATTGAATTAGCTTTTAAGCTTTACCTTGTAGCTGGAATCTCAGAATGTCATCTCAAGAACTCATTAAGGATTCTTAGATCCTCCAACAAATCATTGGCAAATTTGATGAATCTTAAGATTTTCTGTCTTAATACAAGAGATTTTATATATTTTTTTAGTGTGCATTGGCATGCTGCAACACGAGGCCTTTTTGTAAACAATTCAATCTTGATTTTGGGTTTTATTAATATTTTTCATCTTATTTCTTCGTTGCAAACTACAATATTGCTCTCATATGGATGCAAGGCCTTCAATCAGATTAACATGATGATATTTTAGTAGGTTCCTATTTCACCATGTACTGTTACATAGAGTCTCCATAGTCTGCCAGCATTGTGCAAGTATCTTGAAGCATGTGTTCTTTGTACTTGCTATCACGCAAGTTAAAAACAAGGGTGTTTGTGTTTGTTAAGAACATACAAGTTAGGAGGAAAGCTGTGTGCTTGTGATTACAAGGTTTTGTGGGTATCATCTGCACTATAAGGCAATGGCTGCAATTATATATTATTAATTGTTTTTTTTATTTTTGCTAATGCTTATATTCCTGTTCTGTTAATGGGCAGCACATTCAAGAAGAAGGCTCCCAAGGCAATCAAGGAGATCAAAAAGTTTGCACAGAAGGCCATGGGTACCACAGATGTCAGGGTTGATGTGAAGCTCAACAAGCACATATGGAGCAGAGGGATCCGAAGCGTGCCAAGACGAGTCCGGGTGAGAATTGCTCGGAAAAGGAACGATGAGGAGGATGCCAAAGAAGAGCTATTTTCTTTGGTCACAGTTGCCGAGGTCTCACAAGAGGGTTTCAAGGGATTGGGCACCAAGGTTGTTGATGAAGCAGACTAAGTTCCAAGTCATCCATCATCCTTCCTTGTTTGCAATAGACACACTAGTAAGTTTCTATAGGATTTCTGGTGCACATCATTCCTTTGTATTGTTTCCGACGATGAATGTTTGAGAACTGTCATTTCCTGGTCTAGTGTTTACTTGCCTTAATTGCAGCATCTATTTTTAACCTTAGAACCCAAACTGATGGTTAAAATTGTTCTCTAGGACTGATTTTTCCAAGAAAAAAAGAACTAACTTGTGGATTTATTAGTAGCTAACTTGAATGAGTTCTTACGAATGTAAGTAGCTGACATTCGATGGGCTTGCTCGATGAAAGGAATCTTGCTCTTATAAATAGAATGTACCTTGAATTTTTAATGGATTACAATATTAGAGCTCCTTGATTGTTGTTCCATTGGTTTTAACACAATTGAATTGACTATGGTATAAATGGATACAATATTAGAGTCCTTGATTGTTTGTTCCCATTGGGTTTAACACAATGAATACATATGGTATAACTTGATGCTATTTACTGATTTAATTATTTCATAAATTGGTTTCTCTAAACAGCTTTGCATCATAGGGTCTCTGGTTATTCTATCAGCTGGATGTTTGAAATGGTTTGTTAGGGTTGATGAAGTACGACTCAGTTCAACGTCATACGACAGATACATAATCCTATTTTTCGAGTGCTAAGATCAAAACTTTGCATTTGTTCGAGCAGAAACAAGCAAAAGATGTTACAAAGAATCAAGCATAAAAATAGCTCCGATAACCCTGGAGTTGGGTGCTTATTTGGGAGATGATTAGCATGCGAAAAGAAGATTGCAGGATACAAAGACAGTTACTAGTACACACGAGGTGTGGAACACGTGAAATCTTGGAAAGCAACTGTAAGTTTGATGTCCAACATGTTTCTTGGGAACAAGATTGCGATGAACAGTAAGAGTAGGACATGAGAAGCATGTGGTGAAGGGCATCCTTATTTAAATGTGCATGCATGCCACGATGCACAACACCACACGGAACTTAGCACTAGAATCCTAAGAAATCTTGTTTGATCTTGTAAACCATCAGATCTACTACTCGTTGCAAACAAAGTAAGCCAGTCTATGCCTAGAGGAAATCATTGTGCTCATCCATTCAATTTCTTGAATGCTGAAGATGATGGAGGCCTTAAATTAGAAAAGGGTAAGAGTAGATAAGGCATGATTTATGTATCTATATTTTTAGATGAGATATAATCTTCATATTTATATTATTATCCTATATTTTTAGATGAGATATAATCTTCATATTTATATTATTATCACTTCCCGTGTATATATGTATCTATGTGTATAATATTTTTTATTTTTTAAAAGATAAAATTATGCATTCTCTCTCGATGCCCTCTCCTCTCATCTTTCCTCGTTGTCCTCTGCCCTCCCTACTCTTCTTTCTCCATTGTCTTCTCTTCTCTTTTTCCTCTCCATTATCGCTTTTGTCACTTGCATACAATTGTAACCTCCCCTTCCCTCTTCGTCTATTATTAACGTCTCGACACAAAGTTTATGGTGTCAAGATCTGATGAAGGGAGCAAGGGTGGGGGCAATAGAGTGAAGGCTTTGTGAGGGAGTTCATTAGTTGGTCAAAAGTATAGATATGAAAAATACATTGTTGATAGTTGACTATTTGATCTCTAACAAAGTAAAAATCGATGACAATGTGTTCTATACGTGAGTGGAACATCGAGTTAGTGTATAAATAGGTAGCATTAACATTCTCACATTATATTATATGAGTGGATTGAGAGATGATGCCAAGTTTGTGTAGCAGATTGGTGACCCAATTGAGTTATGTAGAAGTGGTAGTGATGACTTGGTATTCAGCTTCGGTGGTATATATTGCAATTGTGTTTTGTTTCTTGGAACTCTGACTGATCATATTTGCTCCAAAAAAGACAATGTAGGCTGATGTAAATATTCTATTATTGATATTTATTGTCCAATTAATATTGACGAAGGCATGAAGTTGAAGTGATAAGTGCTTACGAAGGAGAAGTGTATGATTGAGAGTCCCTTTAAGATATCGTGGAATATGTTTTAGTGTATACCAATACACAGTGGAGGGTCGATGCATAAATTATGATAATTTGTTGACTACAAATGAAATATCTAGACGTGTATAAAATAAATATTATAAGAAACTAAGCATTTGTCGATGCTGTGTGGGATCTATAGTAGAGCTGATATCCTATAATTTGAGTAACTCAATTATGGAGTGTAGGGTGATGACTTTTTTGACATTTTGCATATTCGTCTTTAATAATAGATCTCGAATGTATCTTTTTGTGATAGAAAAAGTTTAGAAGATATGATTGTTGCTTTCACTCCCAAAAAGTAATTTAAGATTTGTACGTCTTTGATGGAGAATCAATCTACCAATTATTTAAGAAATTATTTGATCTCCATGAAATTATTACTTATGACGATAATGTCATTCACATAGACTAGTAGATACATAATATATCTCTTTTGTTATTATAGGAATAAAGTGGTATTAGGTTTGGAGTTGACAAAATCGATTGACATAAAAAATAAGCCAAGTTTTGTATACCATACTCTTAGAGCTTGGCAAAGTCCATAAATAACTTTTTATAGTTTACCAACATGGTTTGGATACAAAGGGTGGATGAAGCCAAAAAGTTACTGCATAAAAACATCTTCAGTTAAGATCCTTTGTAAGAAAGCATTGTTAATATTTAGTTGTCATATATGTTAGTCTTGAGTGATAGCCAAGCTTAAGATGAGTCAAATTATCATTTTTTTAATAACTGGACTGAAGGTCTATGTGAAATTAACACATGGCAATTGGTGAAACTCTTTAACCACTAGACATACTTTGTATCTAACAATGAATCCATCTGGTTTTCACTTAATTTAAAGAATCTACTTATACATAATATATTATGTGGGGTGAGATGACACAAGGGTCTATGTAACATTTTGGAGTAGAGTATCGTATTCCTCGCACATGACTTTGCACCACTATAGAGATTTTTGGGTTTCGGTGATGGTTGTGGGTTTAGTAGACTCAAGTAGAGAGCTTGTGGTAGCATAAAGATCAAGGATTTGATGTGGTTTGAAGATATCATTTTTGGAATATGTAGTCACGTGATGTCTAGGCTCAGTGGTATTATTGGGTTGTGTTGAAGGTGTGAGAATTAGTGAAAAGTTAGTAACACGTACCTAATCAAGCTAATGCACTTCGGTGTCACTTGGTGCTGAGCATTATAGACTCAGTTGGTAGAGAGGTAGATGGTGAAATTGTTGAATCTTGGATTTTGATGATGAAACAAATTGATAGTGTTTATCTGATTTATGTTTTGAGTAACGTGGGAAGCTTCGATTAGGGAGAGACAATTGAAGCAGGAAGAATCATGTTGGGCTAAAGTAGAATATATCATAAGATTGGATGTCGAGCCAGAGGATCGATCGACGTATCGATAGAAGACTTCGGGCCGAGAATTTGGAGGCCCATTCATTGACCCAAATGTTGGGCCAAGTGGTGGCATCGCCAGAATTGGTGGTAGAACCGCCTGTGAGTTGGAAAACTCAAAAAACTCGATCTTCGATGCTGTCAGGAAATGGTACCACCCAAACACAGTCTCCTAGGCAGTAGTACCACCCAATGCAGGCGGTGGTAACGCCTATACCTTGAAATCTCGAGGATTTGAATTTTGGGCTCCAAATTTGAATCCATTTGGGGCCTATAAATATCACACTCTTTCCTGCTTATAATAGATTGAATTGAGTAAAAAGGGGGAAAGAATCTTTGATGAAAAATAGTTGAAAAAGCTTGAAAAGTGTTGAGTATTCCCCTCCACCTCTTAGAGTTTAGAGTTCATTCTAAGAGATGTGTGAAACTTGTAAAGATTCTCTCCTAAGCCTGTCAAAAGGAGAATAGAGTTGTAAAGATGTGGTTGGTCTTCGTATATTAAAGGAAGACCGATAGTGGATGTCGGTAGCCTCGACGGAGGAGGAATCAGAAGTGGATGTAGATCACGACGACCGAACCACTATAAAATATGATTTGCATTTATTTTGAGCAAATTACTTTGATAGCAAACTTCCTCCTTACTTCGCTTTCAAAGTTAAGTATTTCCAAAATGGGTTTAGTCGAAACGAAAGTTTTCCGAAATTAATGATTTTACTGCTGCACTAATTCACCCTCTCCCCCCCCCCCCCCCCTCTCTTAGTGCTGACTCGTTTCTAACAGAAATTATTGAGGCGATGAGGTGTTGCTGAATTCAAGTAATAAGGGAGTACAGGTATAGAAAAAAATTATTTGTTAATGTGGTGAGAGTGTGCCTAAGCGGGTTTGAGGTGTAATCATATGAACCCAGTAATAAATAATTATTGTAATTACTTGTATTACTAAATAAGTAAAATTTTGAAAGAAAAAAATAGACTAAATAAAAAGAATCTGACATAATATAAAGATATTTTGAGTTTAAGCATCATAGCATTGAAAAACATTATGTTCAAGGAAGTACCTAATAAAGATGAAAGACTTGAATTTTGGTGTTAACTTGTATGAAACATAGGGGTGTGGCTAGATATAATATAAATAACTAAATACTCTGAGTTTATAAAAGTTTAAGGTTTTGTGAAATAGCTTTTCAAATGATAACCGATATTGTTAGAATTTGGTTGAACATATGGTTAATGAGGTAGAATACAGTTTGTAGCATAAAAGCCTATTATATGAAGGTAAGACTAATCTTAGCTATATGTTAGCTATATGATAAAACCAACTAATTGATGTATGTGTGGTGGTGACTTGAGATATTATATACCACATAATGAGAGATAAATTATTGTATATCACATAATGAGAGATAAATTATTAGATCTTTATATTTACCTCCTCCATCAAAGTAATCTATTTTAATAGTGGATTAAAAGGAGTTTTTGATCACCTTTCTAAAATGAGTAAAAACTATGATGACTTCATATTTATATTTGAGAGTAATCTATAAAAATAATAAAATATAAAATTATCAAAGGAAATGGTTGGGTAGGACCCCACATCAGTGTAAATAATTTCAAATGGTTTAGATGATATGAAAGATGTTTCAAAAAGTAATCTATAACTTTTATTTCTTAGGCAAGCATCATAATGAGTTATAATTTTACTTGATTTGGAAGTTGGAAGGGAGTAATGAGAAATTAGTTATTGTTAAATGAAAGATAATGGGTGACCAAGGCGACGATGCCACACATCGATTGAAGTAGCAACTAAAGCAACAACGATTGGTTTAGTATTTTGTGAAGCTGACGGTCGCTTATAGATATTGTCGTTATTCTGACCTTTGACCAAGAGCACTCTTGTGCTCAAATCTTTTATGAAAGAATTTAATAGAGGTGTTATTTTGTTTGTAGAATTAAGAAACAGATAGAAAGTTTCTTTTGATATGAGGTGCACATATAATATCATCGAGTGTAAAAATATTTATGTGTGAATTAAGTGTTATAGAACCAATGTAAGTAATATGGATTTCATACTATTACCAATGATATTGTCTTCATTGCCTTCATATTCAATATGGATAGATAAATTCTGTAAATCAAAAGTGATATGATAATAAATATCGAAGTCAACAATCCAAATGCTTTGAATAAATAGTTAGAGTAGTCATGATGTTTGTTTGAGACTAGTTGAGTATAGTAGTAGGCTTAGGTCGAGATCGATAGACCTTTATTGTATGTCCAATTTTGTCATAGTGTTGGCAGATGACTTTTTTCTGATTATTATTATTAAGACACTAGAACTGTTGATAGTTGGAGTTATTTCCTGAGTTGTTTGGGTTGAAGTTGCTACCATAATTGGAGTGTTGATAGTGTAATGGATGATGATGGTCTTTTATTGAAGTTTTTGTTGCTTTGGTTGTATTTTTCTTTGGATTTTTGATTGAATTGAGCTGAGATAGTTGTCCCCTCTTTCTCTTTTCTCATTTTAGATATATTTCATGATCAATCAACTTGTTATATAGTTCTTCAAATGTCATTTAGTGTCATATGCCGAATTGCTACTACTAATTCCTTATATTAGTCTTGTAGAATATTAAGATTATAAATAATAATTTTTTCATCACTTAGGGATGAATGACCTATTAAAGTCAAATCATCTATAATAATATTTAGATTTTCTATATAATCAATAATAGTACTTCTCTCTTATATTATTTTCATCAAAATAAATAAAAGACTTAGCATGTAAGTGCGAGAGTGATTGGTAAGTATGACTTATAACTTGGATGACAGTACCATATGAAGAGATTAGTGGTGCTATGAAATCAACAACTGAGGCTTGAATGACTTGTAGAATAAGATGATTTTATTGTAGTCATAACTTGTGATTAAGATTTGTCATTGGGATAGATTCTTCTTATATTTAAAATTTTTTTGGTGGATAACTAAGAGAGCCATTAATGTAGTCCAATAAATCATATCAAAATAGTAGATTGGTGATATGCTTGCCAAGATGTATAATTGTCATCTTTCAAGAGCTTGAAAGGGATTAGAGTTACTACATATAAGTCTTGTACATTGAGATAAACTATTATTTCCTAAGGAAATAGTAATTGGAGTGTCAGATATAGAGGATAAAGATATATTAAGAAGTAGTTATAATCTAATAAGAAAAATTCAGAGCAAATTGATGGTCTGGATGCATAGATGGTGGAGATCTGATTTATTGGTGGAAATTAGATTTGATAAGTGCACAGGGAAGGATCTGATCTGACAAAGGAGATCAGATTTGAGAAATACACAAAGGAGGATCTAATCTGAAATATGTAGAAGAGGGCGATTTCTTCCTTCCTTTCTCAAATCCTCTCAATTACGAGTGCTGATAGCATAGTCAAAAGGATGGTGGTAAGCAATGGGCTATCATCGTGAGGTCGACCATAGATCTAAGGCGCTAGTGAGTTCGATGGTTGACAAGAAGAGGACGAGAATGTTTCGTAGGTAAGAGCAGAGGGAATGCCTATTAAACAAACCAGCACAACAATGAAGGATTGTCGGAGAAGCTGGTCGATCATTAGAGGAGGCTGATCATATTAACAAAGTGGAGTAGATCTATTGCAGAACAAATCGCGCTAGAAGATTGGTATGGAGGAGTTACGTATATTTGTCTTCGGTGCAATGCTAGAATCCGAAAGCAGGAAGAGGTAAAAAGTAACAACAAGATAGGTGAGGAAGATAAATAATAGTTGTATCAGCAAGGTAGAGAAGAGAGAGCTAGGAAGAGGGAGCCTTGCTTAAAGTAAGAAGGCTATGATACCATGAAAAATTTATTGTGAAAGGGATAAATTTATTCATTGTGGTAATATATATTTGTACAAGTTGTGAGAGAAAGATTTTTCTTAATCATGTACTCAAATTATGTACTTAAATTTATAATTGATCCTCAAATAATAGATTAATTAAGTATAAAAAATATAAAAAATATATAAAATTATCATTTCATATTTATATATATATATATCATAATCTTCTATCATTCACTTCCCCACAAGCGACGGTAGCAACTGCTGGTTGGAGTTGGGTCGATCTTCTAGGACTCGTCTACCACCCTGCCCTCTCCCCTCTGCGGCATCAAATAGTCAGATCGATCGCCGTGGCAAGAGCCATCAGTCGTCTCTGATGAGCAAGCGAGAGCAGTCGGGATAACGTCGTCTGTCTTCATGTCCAACAAAAAGAAGAAATCATTCAGTGATGATCGTACGCAAAGATTCGCGATGACCATCTCCCGTGCAGAAAGGGTCTGTCCGCGTCTGCACGGAGACATATATTTGCTGCGACAAGGATTTGGACCAACCTCCGCTTTCATGTCTGATCCATTCCAATATCTCAAGGACAGAGACACCACCAATGCCAGCTATACCTCGCACATCTCCGATCTCATTCGGATAGCCTTTTGCTCAGTGAATCACTATGAATGACTCTTGACGCTTAATTGGAGAACCATCACACCTAAGCCACCGGTAATTTCTCATCAAACACACTTCTAAACGGAACAACAAACATCCGAATTATTCATTGATGTCAATTAGTCCGGAGAGAGAGAGAGAGAGAGAGAGATATATATATTTATTTACTCATTTTCTATAAAAAGAGTCCTTTTTGTCCCCATCACTTCTTAACTACGATCGACAAGGTAGAAATTTGCACCGACAGTAGTTGGTGAAGGCAGTAACGATACTAATTAGTTGTTGATGTCGTTATCTTTTGTCCGGTCCACCGACACTAACTTTGTTAGACCATCCAATTGGGTGAGGAAAGCACCAGCCAACCTCGCACACATTATATTTCACGCGGGTCCCTCTAAAACAAGACTGTTCTCTCTCTCTCTCTCTCTCTCTCTCTCTCTCTCTATATATATATATATATATATATATATATATATATATATATATATATATATATATATATATCCTAATTCGCCGTTCACACGTCGGATTGCAGGAGATACATCTCACCAAATGTTAAAAGCATTTGCTTCGATATTATCATATGACATGTGAGACCGGCATGAACAGCACATACTGCTCGTACGACCGTACCGAGCCGATGATGACTGCTCGTGTAGGCAGCGAGATCGCGGGATTAGAAGCTTCTTTGAATTAACCTCATGCAAGCAATTACATTCCCCTACCCCTGTTTATTTACTCTCAGGTGCAGTAGTAGCAATCACCAGTCTCAGAGAGAGAGAGAGAGAAAGAGAGAGAGAGAGTTCACGTTATCATCACTGGGTTCTTTGTACCCTGCGCCTCACTTACAAGCTGGCAGCGGGCCACCGCAGAGGCAGTGGTTGTCGGCGAAGGACGCGGGCTGGAGGTGATCCAAGGGGGAGCCGACGGGGAGGGCGCCGCAGAGGCGGTTGTGGCTGAGGTCCAAGTGGCCCAGGTAGGCCGCCATCACTAGCGTCTTCGGCACCGGGCCACTCAACCGGTTGTACGACAGGTCCAGCGCAGTGTAGTACGAGTGGGAGCCGAAGGCGTCCGGCATCTCCCCCTCGATGGCGTTCCGGCTCAGGTTCAGGATCCCCAGCCCCCGGCTGGAGAACAGCTCCACCGGGATCTGGCCGCTGAGCCAGTTCGAATCGAGGTATAGAGACGACAGCACCGGCGTGGACCCGAGGCTGGCCGGGATCTTCCCGGAGATGCGGTTCTGGGCGAGGTCGAGGTCAGCGAGCCGGGTCATGTGACCGACGGAGGAGGGGATGACGCCGGAGATGCGGTTGCGGGCGAGGAGGGCGCGGCTGAGCATGCGCAGCTCGCCGAAGTCGCCGGGGATGGGGCCGGCGATCTGGTTGTTGCTGAGGTCGAGGTGCATGAGGGAGGAGAGGGCGGAGAGGGAGGCGGGGATGGAGCCGGATATCTGGTTGTCGGCTACGTTGAGGACGGCGAGGCGGGAAAGGTTGCCGATGTCGTCGGGGATGGGGCCGGAGAGGCGGTTGCCGACGAGGTCGAGGATGCGGAGGAGGGGTGCCGACGAGGTCGAGGATGCGGAGGAGGGGGAGGGAGGTGAGGCAGGGGGGAATGGGCCCGGAGATGTGCTTCCAGTCGGCGAGGACGAGGGTGGTGAGGCGGTCCAGGCGGCAGATCTCCGGCGAGATACGACCGTACATGAGGCCGCCGGAGCGGTCCTTCGATTCGCCACGGAGGGAGATGTCGGCTACGCGCCCGGTGGTGGGGTCGCAGCTCACGCCATACCACTGGGAGCAGCAGTCGTCGCCCGTCCACGAGGAGAAGATCCCCAGGTGCGGCTCAGACAGGGCCGACCGGAAGGCCAGAAGCGCTTCGCGGTCGGATGCCGGGCATCCGGCGCCGCCGCCAGCCCATACAGCGACGACGAGGAGGACGAAGGAGAGCCTACGAGGCGGCATGGAGGGATGGGCGAGCCTTTCCTCGCTCTGTGCACTGGGTAATGTATTCCTTTGAAGGACGAGGGAAGCTCCGTATCTGAGAAGTGTGAGTTGTAAAGCAACGCAGATGAAATAAGATGGGCCGGATCTACATAGGCGGTGAGGGGCATTAGGGCCCATCTCATTTGATGCAAATAAATATAGTCGGCGAAGCATTCCGAATCAACTGTCCATGCCAAGTAAGGAGCACAGGAAACAGACAAAGGGATTGGATGTGCCGAGAGCACACAACAGGTCTGGAACCAATTAGCATAAATCCAGCAGCCAAGGAAACAACTGTCTCTACCAAACCAATGCTAACATTATATTTCGGAAGGAAAAAACGTTGACCAAGTCATAATGGCAGAATACAAATCAGAGAATAAGATGTGGAAACTATAACCGGGCAGTACCAGAGAGTGAAGCAAACTAATCGAGACTGAAGATTCAAACTGATTTAAGAAGGCAAATATTCCAATATTGAAAGACTATGATGTGAATAGAATATTTAAGATTCAAATTGATTATATTTTAGTTTCAGCTAAGATGATCTTCACATACAAACACGTATTCTGATCAATGAAAAGCCACCCTGTTCAAGTTCCTTCCTCATCAACAATCAAATCCCAAAAGACTTTTGGTGAAAAGAGTGACTAAGATTTAAGAGGAGATTGGTTCCAGAATTCAAGAAACAGGCAACAAATAGAATCCATGGGTGACCTCCATTGTGGTCTATTTCATTCTGTCTCGATGTCGATCTATTGTGGGTGGAGTTATAGGTCATCCTGGTTTTCGTCTAATACATCAGCAGCAGCAAGATCCTTCAGTTGATGCTTATCTTTGTAATTGTGGATCATTGTTGGCAGGGGTTCTTTTCATTGAATAGCTGCATGGCTAGGCAACACATATCTAGAAAATGTAAGTTAACCTCTTGGTTCTGCACATATGATGACTTAATGTAACAATCTATTTTTCGTTAAAATCAAGAAAGATGTAAGACTACTACGTGATCCTTAGACAACATTTCAGTCTTATAGTTTCTTTCCATTTCCAATTTGATGTCAAAATGCTACAGCAATTAGGTGCAGATTGTTATATGAGGATCATTCAATCAAAAAACTACTTTTGTAAGTCTTGTGAAACCAAAGTAGAACGAAAGATACCAATCTCGGAAAGATGACTTGGTGAAACGAAGAAATCAGTGGCTAGTGGCTAGTGAAGAAATCACAATTTACTTATTAACTGCTAGGAATTAAACTAAAGCACTTAATGGGTACCAATGCTTGTTTCTCGAGAAAGGTAGTATGTACTAGATGTTTTGTGGGATCATGTATGTATCTCACGATCCACATCAGATTGTTCTACCAACAAGTTAATAGAGACGAGGAATTCTAACAAAAAAAATTACTTTCTCTAATCTCTATAGTATACCACAGTAAGAAAAATGGTTTACCGTACCATGGCACACCCCTTAAACTAATTTTGGTTTGGTATATAATAAGCATTGAAGAGAACAGACTCATAAAACAGACTTCAATGAAGTACACAGGCAAAGCAGGCATCTCACATCCTCAAATGCAAAGTAAGTTTCGTTCTCTTTCCCTCAGCGAAAGATAGACATCAGAAATAACAAAAAAATAAATGACAAAATGGATTTTTCATGTATTCCATGCTGTATATCCGATAAAAAGGAAACTGCTTGACTAATATTGTATAATAACCATCACAAGTGAAAGACATTGGTGGGGTTAAACTAGTTCGCTAATTAAACTAACTAAATCTTGTTTTATGATTAATTAAACTAATATTGTATAATAATTTATTCACCTCATAAATTTTGTTTATGAGGTGGTGTACATACTTTGAATTGGTAAATTAAACAACTAGTTATCACTAAGAGAAGAATAGGACAATGAAGAGGAGAATAAGGCATGAAATTTTTGTAATTTATTGCACTATATAATCGCAAGGCCTTATTGAATCTACTATGCATTTTTGTAATTCGTAGAGTCAGCAACATGATTAAATGTCTATCAATTTTTTCTCTAACTCCCTATTTCACTGAACATACTCACATAGAGCATTTATTATGTCTATTGGTTACTATGCATGTGTTCTTTGTAGAATACATCCTCATCAAGATTTCACCTCATCTGCACCCAATAGCATAATCATGCAATTTGACAAGATATAATTACTAATCCTAGAGAATTTGTAGCTTGAGCAACAGAAGAATTCACTAAACAACTGTGTGGTCATCATCATACCAATGGCAGGATGTGAACCAGACAGATATACATCTCAAAGTTCCAGTACTATTTGTCTACGACATATGCATATATTCATATTATCCTGTCCAATTCAATTCAATTGGACAGTTTCCTTGATCTTCTTTCTCCTCCCAATGACAAATAAAAGACAATGAAACAAAAACAAGTATGATTTTTTCTTCATCCAAAGTCTATATTTTGCTTATTATCAATTCCAATGGACAAAATGTCCAAGATGATTCTGTTTATTGCTTGAAGAACAAAGATCTACCCACACACTCAGTGGCAAGATTATGTGGTTCTGTATCTGATTTCACACCTCATTTTGCATATTTATCTGAATCAAATTAGTTCATCGAGCTACATTTCGAATTATACCAACATGTCAACAAAATCTAACAGGCACATCCAAAATCATACACCCAAAAGAGAAATGGGAGCAGCACAGTTCAAATAAATAGCAAAGCAAATAGATTTCAGATTACCCGAGCAATGAATCAAGTAGACGACGGACCATTCTGTGATCAGAAGTAGAGGGCCATCTGGATGTTCTTCTCCGTGAACCCACACTTCTCGTAGAACGACCTCAGATCAGGCGTGCAGTCGAGTATGACCTTGTAGCAGCCAGCGGCCTTGGCGTGGTCCGCGAGGTAGCGGACCACCCGCTGCCCCAGATGTTGGCCGCGGGCGGCGGCGTCGACGACGACGTCCTCGATGTGGCCGACCTTGCTGCCGCCGCGGAGGAACTTGCGCTCGAGGAAGACGCTGCCAGTGGCGACGATCCTGCCTGAGCGTTGGTCCTCGGCTACGACGATTAGGTGGTCGTCTCCGAGGGCAGCTAGGTCAGCGAATCGGGCGAGGAAGTCGGCGTCGGAGAGGGGTGAGGTAGCGGGGCTGAGCTGGGAGAGGAGCTCGACGAAGCCCTTGGAATTGTCGGAGATCTCAAGGCGGCGTAGCGGGAGGAGCAGATCGTCTTCCTCACCATCGACGGCCATCGTGTCCGATCGCTCTTCCTTTACCCCCTTCCAAGCCAGCCGGAACTGCGATGGATCGAGTTCCACTTGGTGCCACCAATTATTCCTGAGCCGATCATCCAGCGATCGCCACGTGGGAATCACGTGACTCTCTTAACGGGCTTTTCGGCTCGTTCGGATCGTGACACAAGAATCCGATAAGAAGACCATAGCATACGAACCTGCTTCTAACACAAACATGGTTTCAGAATCTGCAGCTACGATAACACCATGACTTCTATCACAATAACCCCATGCCATCAATATTATTAGTTCCTCGTTTCTTTTCAGTCTCACTTCATCTGTAAGACAATACATTTACCTTGTTAGACGGAAAGAAATTACAGTTGTTTTATCAAGCCTGTACTCATAGAACAATACAGTTTCAGGATGGAGAATCGATTTCGACAGCTCCTGCAAGCACCAAATCCATGAGGAGAGCAGAGGTCAAAGAGAATGAGTCACTGATATCTGCAAAGAACCCGGCACTTGAGAACACTATCTTGAATGTAGAATCCTGGCATGACCATGATCTTAACTCGGCCCGGGATTTGTGCTGTCTTTCTGTCTACAGGAACGTCTTCCATGTAAAGAGGATCGAAGTTCTGATTCTCCTCAACTCGCAGGATCATCAATGGCGGGCCGAACGAGAAAGCGAGCAGGTGAAGCAACCATATGCATTTGGCAGCCACAAAGAAGCAGTGGAGGAGCTGTTCGGGCCATGCTCTTGAAGAATTTAGCAAGGAAACGATGCAGCTCATTTTTTGATCACAGAACCTGCTGAAATCTTCACTGTAGTATTTGGTCCCCTTGCGCAGCACCTCATTCCAACTCAAGTTCCGTAGTGAAATGAATGATGAGAAGTTCTCCTGGCGATCTTGCTGCAGATCTAGAAATTTTGGTGAGCCATTCTTCTGGAACACACAGTTCTCGAAATCCTGATACAAAGATTGGTTTATCAGAGCTTCCACATGGTGTAACAGTGCTTTCGAGTGTTTATTACTGGGCGGTGCCATCTGGTGAGGCTGGAGAAGCGATTTCAGCTTCTCCATCAGTTCACAATCAGTCTCTTCAATTTGATGGATCAGCATCTCGCAGAACTGTTTGACGGATAGCCTGGCTTCTGATACCATCTGCAGAAAACCTTCCGCCATTACCTCGTGGCTGACGGTCATCGTATTGTCTTTTATGCTGCCATTGAATTTTGTTCTCATCGGCAAACCAGGCCGGTCCAAAACCAGGGAATTCTTCGCATGCTTTGCCTGCTTTAAGGCTTTCTTCAACTCTTCACAGTATGTTTCTAAATTGACTAGCTTTTGTTGCAGCTCTCCCAGCGAAGACCTCATTTCTGAGACTTCTGCCAGTGCTGCGTCCCTGTTCTTGTTGGCTTTAAACACTTCCTTCTTCACTGATTCAAGTGAAAGCAATCCCCAGTCCTTCAAAAGCTGAGCCATGTCTTCGGATTCTATAGGGTTTGGCGACATATCTGGCTTGGGTTTCTTCTTCAATCTGGGGAATAACCATGACAGGATAGGCCCTCTGTGCTTGGTGTGCGCTTGTGTTGGTGGCTCTGAGTCATGCAATGGTCCTATGCTTGTGACTGCCTTCAAGTTCTTATGCTCGATTTCGATGGTTTGAGGCTTGCATGCGTTGCATGTAGCGATGGTTTCGTATCCTGGACTGGTTCTACTACTAGAAGAATTGAGGGCATCAGCCACAAGAGAAGCTTGCAAATTGTGATTTACGCATGAGCTTCTCTTGGAGAAATGTTCAGTTGTAAAGCAAATGTTCCGCTCGCTGTAAGGGGAAGAATGTTCATTTCTAACTATGTTTACTGATTCATCTTGCTTGCCTTCTGCTGGCTTGATGGGTCTCCAGGTTCCTGATAAGCTTCGGTTTTCTGGATGGATACTGTGATAAGCTCGTAATGGCTCTTCTTCGTAACTCTGCCAAACATAGACATTTTAAGTTTCAATTGCAGAACAGGGGGAAGAACAGAAAATAAATAAAAACACTTCTCTACGACCAGCAACAGTTTTAATGAAAAGTGTTGTTAGATTAGAATATGTTGATCCACATTAAAATTATTATGAACTCAAGTGTGGATAATTAAAGTCCTCAACAAGATCCAAGCCTAAAAAGAGGTATCAGGAAGAACATCTGTTCATAAGCTAAGATACTCAAAGTTGGAAGTAAATGACACTCGATCAAGTTATCCCTGCAGTAAGATGAGACATGATTAATAATCAGAATAAAAAACAACTCTAGTCCTGGAATCCCTAAGCAACCAACCAGAGAAATTTACGGAGGAGGGTCTTATTATTTTGGTTTTGATACATTTACTTGTTGGTATAGTTATACTAGTTGGCAGTTCATTCATAATGAGAGTCTTAGCACTACAAGATGTCTCATCCCTAAGACAAATAAAATTTCTGCATGCCAAGGATGATGGATGTTGAGACAAAGAGGGAAGCATTGCTAGACACATCCATCCTTGAAGAAGAATAGCCACAGAGTCCCTCCCAAGACAAAAGCATAAGACTCGTAAGGAAGCAAACCAAGAAAACATATCAACTCTGGGGTTCTACCACAAATAGGAATTGATGGGCTGTCAAGCCAAGCAGGTTGCTCGTTGCAAGTGTGAAGACCTTCGAGAAAAGAAATCTAAATTACCTCGCTATATTCCAAGATATCAAACATCAGAATCAACAGAATACAACCCCAGAAAAGATCCTAGTGAGCACGCATAGAGCAACCTGGAAGTAGTTCGCAGCCACATTCAAGAAACGAACAAGAACGAACATACCAAGAAGCTCCAAAGGATTTAATGGAAGTCAACAACGACGGAATCCACTTGAAATCCCCCAAAATATTTGTCGCGATACTAACATCAAGAATCCACCAAGGTCAAACCGAACAAAGAATCGATCGAAAGATTCACACTGAGTTAACGCGTTTATTAGAGACGAACAAGCGAATGAAGCTAGAGGCTGAGGGCAGCAAGAATCCTCACAGGTGCGAAGACGGGGTAGTCTTCGGCCGTGGAGAGCGGATTAGAACGCCGCAAGAGAGAAGGGGAAGCACTGACGTGGGGGCCGAGGACGGCGGGGCTGCCAAGGTTGCTCCTTTGCAGCAGCGCCGCGTGCAGGGACCTCAGCTCCACGGCCTTGGCAATGGCGGCGTGGACATCCTCGTTCTGGGTCCCATGCGGCTGAGAAGAAGCGGTAGAAGAAGCCATGGCACCAAGAAGCTATCAGAGAGCGGGGACTGAACTCAAAAGGGCATGGTGGGGTGGTCATAATACTCGAAGAGAAAACTATGGAAGAAGAGAGACAAGATTCGACGAGGAGGAGGAGGAGGAGACAGCGAAAAGAAGAAATGTAACGTTGGATTACTCTCAGAGGTCAGAGGTGGTGGAGGATGAGCGCGGGGACCTTATATACATACGGAGGACAGCCTCTGTTCTTCTTCATTCCTCGTGGAAAGGATGAATGAGAGGTTGTCTGCATGCATGGGTGTCCGCTGCATTCGGTGTGTGTGTGTTTGCAGTTGAAATATGTCTCCTGCAATGGTAATTATTTTTCTAATGACTTGATTGAATGAAGGTGTAGTAAAAGATTTATAGATCCTGATGCTGTGCTACATATTGATTGAAATAAGAATTATAAAGTCATCAAAACCGAAAAGAAATCAATGTAATCCGAATTCCATCAGATGGAAGAAGTTGATTTGAGGGCAGAACTGTGACAGTGATGCTGCTTGTTTTTTTGGTTGATTGTTTCGGATAGCAACATGGAGTTACAGGTTAGAACCAGCACAAACATTCAGCACATAGGCCTTCAATCGAGATCGGTTGCTCGATCTTGGCGTGATGTGACCAACAGGTCTGTTGGCACCTTCTGCTAATATTACCGCTGCCGATTTGATGTTTGTGTCTGATAAAGAAATGGGCCAACAGCGCTGGGACTTTCTTTTTGGCAGCAATTGGCTAAGGGACAACTCTCCACCCAGGAAAAGCCAACAGGTCAAGGTGGGCGACGTCCCGTCTCTCTAGCTGTGCTTCTTTGTTTGCTGCTTCGATCAACAAACAAATTAGATGGAATCAAGCACCAGTCTCGAGACGAAAAAGTAGGGCTGTTAGCGTTTGCTTAACATGATCTTGAATCTTACGCTTGGCATGCCTCAGATGCGTCAATCTCATCATGATTTCTTTATGCTTCAAAGCCACACCTATATGAGATCAAGGTACATGAAAAAGATGCTGACGAGCTTCTCCAGGGTTCACAGGTCCTCGACACTGTATGACCGACCATAGGCTTCTCTATGGTTTCCTGTCACGGTGTTTCACACCCGATGCTGGCTCAGTTGCAGCCATCGATTGCAGACCTGACCTTCCTTGCCTAGAAGCTAAACTTGTTCGTTCCTCCAAAGTCGATGGCAACTCGATTCCGGTACAGTCTTCATCATCATAACCTGAAACGGGGGAAGCTTAATGTCATGGCAACATCAATGCATTCTGGCACACGTTCTGCAGCATCTTTTTCCATGTTACTCTCTGGTAAATGACACTGACATGAAGCTCATCTGGTCGGAGAAAAGCATGGCCGAAGGAAGAAAGGCCAAGTGTCTTCCAACCAGGTCCTCGCACATACCGGATCATATCTGAAATGACGATAACATGAAGAAGGCTTTCAATCATATCTGGTAAGAATGCTTGTTAGCATGTGACCGTCCACTGTATAAAAAAGATGAGAATGTTCAGAAGGATTGATTGCAAGGAATGGAACTTTATAATATAATATGGAGCACAGAGGAGATGTGTGGATATCAGCAAATTTCTTTCACATAACTTTCAAGGAATACTCTCTTCAGATACTGCATACCTGTGATAATGATCGAGTGATTCTTCCGGTTCAAGTTGATGGGTGGCTCCAAAGAACGATTGTGACGAGGCTGGCAACCGATAGCTAGGAGACATCAGCATAGCCATCCAAAACACAAGTCTCTCTCTCTCTCTCTCTCTCTCTCTCTTCAGAAACACAAATACAACAAGAATAAAGTAGGCCTATTATCTTGATATTATAAACATAACTCCGTCCAAGACAATAGATGATGGACCTTTGTTTAACTCAACTAGCAGAAGAAATGTCACAAGAAATGATGGTTGTCAAGGCACATCCAAATATACAGCTATTTTGTGGAACTAGAAACAATAGTTACACGCAGACGCTTCCTTGCTGCATTGCCATCATGTGCTGCCCTCTTCCTTCTGGTAATTCCATAAACAAGTGATAAGAATTGATATTACAGTAGCCCTGTGGTCGTTCCAAGATCATGAGTCACTTTCAAGCATTGTATCAGTTTTCTTCTGATGAAATAAAAAGGATTTGAGGGTGGATAGAAAGTGACAAAGCACCTGCCACCAAGGGTTTGGTTGTCTTCGAGTTCAGACACCCACTCCTTCCCCTCTCGGTTGAGATAGAAGAACACTGCATCCTGTTGATGGAGAGAAATGAGAAGGTTGGTGCACCCAGTTGTCAGTGCTTAGCATGCATGGCCGTCATACCAAAAACCCACAGGTGACAGGAAAGCTGAAATATCTTCTCGATATGCAATTGGATGCCATTAAGTCTGCAGACCTGTCGTTCTCTGCAAATTAAAGCAGCACAAGTGATGACCACCCTGAACAAGGCTGAGACCCACCAAAGCCTTGCTTCAATCAAGGAGTGATAGGGGTTAGTGGGGACCAGCATGGCAGGGCAAACTATTTTAGAGATCGAAAATTTTTTATTTCCTTTTTTTTCATTATTGAATTAAAACATAATACTCATGTCATAAGCTTTGGTTAACAGCAATTATCATCTTTCTTAAACATATTTAGAAGGACGCTGTCCAAAGATCAAATCCTACTTGTACGCTTCTTAATTAGGCTCTATTTTCTTGTATTTGAGACATTAATATCTTTGACAATGTGGCAGTATAATAATTCATGTCACTTCACTTCTTTGAGAAATTCAAGATCCTGAAGTTGCTTATAGAAAATCCTAAACCATGTGGAAGTAAAAGACACAATAAGACTGTATGACTTGTATATCTACAAAACAATTAAGTAAATAGCCCTACAAGCTCAAAGAATATATTCATAGTAATAATGATGGTAGAAGACAAACTTGGAGAAACATTATCTTCATCGTAACCAAAAACAAAACCAATTTTTACATTCAGATGGAACACAGGATGAAAGATCAAGAGGGGATCACAAGCATAAACAAACCAAATTAACATTCATGACAAGATAATAGCACAAACAAGACTTGTTAGTATAAAGTTGAACATAATAGAAGCAGAAACTAACAACCTATATGGATAAAAATAAACATCAGGATTACTAAAACAAAACTGACAAGATCCGGCTCCAGCCACTATTCATGAACACAACCTAGCTCCTCCAGAAAACAACAGATTGTCACTGCTTCTAATAATCCCATCACCATTAGTATGTAAGATGAGATGCTTATGGCTGCGTTTAGTTGTTGTATTCGGTGGCCTACTTGGGAACGATTGCATGGTTTTCTAGGAGTTTGGTCCACGGTTTAGCACAATCTGACGTATCCAACAATGTATAATTATTTTCTACATATATGCTGCACACAACACGAATAACCCTAGGATTTTCCAACGGTTATTGGCAATGATGTGTGGGACCATATCGTTTCCTCCCGACCGTTGTCATTTATAACCTAACAAAATTGAAAAAGAGTGTAACTTCTTTTTAAAAGCAGTCGCTTTTTTGGCATTTAAATAAAATGGATTCTCTTTGTATTTGTTCAGAAGCAGCAGTTATAATTTCAAGCATCCAAGACCAGCAAGCTACAAACATAATGAAAAATAATGTAACAGCTGCTCTGTTTCTAAAGGCATGTAATTTGCTTCTTCTATAAGTAAGTCAACAATACCTGATAGAAGAAATTCCCTGGTTCTTGCACTGCATAGGCCTAATCAATCCACTTGTAAAATCCTCTAAATTCAAAGACCTAGCATGAAGCAAAATGCCATCTTGTGAAGATTAAAATTCCACTTTTTAAGAATACCGAAAAAAAAGCCATAAGTTCAATTGCCAGTTTGATGTCTATGGTCCATGGGAAATCAATAATCAATCTAAGGTTTACGGAATCCATAGAACTCAAGCTTCATTTCAGTTTTGTTGCTTGCTTTACTACCTCCTCCATCGATAGATTTCTTGCGTAGAGTCGTCAGTCCAAGCATCAATTTTCTTTTGTTTGATATGTGCACTTTGTTCAAGAAGCCCAAACGTAACAACCACAAGAAAATTCATATTTTGACGCTTGATGCATTCTAAATTATGTTAGGTAAAACGAGTATCACATGCAAAGTTTGTTTGGAAGTTTGAGAACATTGTCTTCTACTAAGAAATTGAATTAGCAATTCCCATGTGAATTCTACAGGAGGAGAAACTTAGAACAATTCAAAGAAAGGCGACTGGTTACTTTGACAAACTTAACAAGGGGAGAAATTTATCACAGCTTCAAGCATGCTGCAGTCGCAAAATTCCTACTTCCTCAAAGCAGGATTCAAATCGGGGTCGAATAGATCTAACGCAAGCAGCAGCGAGGGCTTAGTTAAATCGGCGCAGCAAGCAGAACATTAGACAAGTCCACCAAGAGATTCCCTACAGATCTAACAGACGAGAGGAAAATGAAGAAGAAGAAGCAGCGCAGCAAGGAACAACGACAACAGGTTCGTTAGGCTACCAAAGGGCTTGGCGACGTCCGAATCGCCGCTATCATCGCCGCCAGGCAGCGCGCCCTGCTCTGAACCCGTCCGGCTCAAGTAATCGAGGGAAAATTAGGGTTTCTCATTTGCAAAGCGGTCTTCTCGTTCACGTGATGAGCACGTGGGCTGAAGTTTGGGACTCTGTTCTTGTCCGGTAAACTCTCTTCTCGTTGCACGACACATCATATTTACGCTCTCGGCTTCTGAAATGTGAGGCAGCAACAAAACACCCCATTGCCAACAATTCACTGCTTGATGGTTCTGAGGAGATACAACTCCACAAAAGGGAAGGAATGAAGCAAAGAAGCTCCATGTATCACAACATCTGTGGATTAAAGACAGTTCCGGTCAATACGAACAGTGATCACCAAACGAGAAGACACCACATGCATGAGAGATTGCACAAAGACGGAGTGCCATGGAACAAGCTGGGAGTTGAGGCTCACATCTTTCTGTCGATAACAATGCACTCTACAGCAAGCAGATGTTGCCCAATAAACAACGATTTGAACAAGATTACAAACGGAACTGGAAGGATTTATCCTAACCATCACCAAGAAGATGAGAAACCATGAAAGACAGAAAACTCGTTCAGACACAACAGGATTTGAGGCCTTAATCAGTGACTCGACAGCTTCTAATCACAGTAACAATACATCATTAGCGACCAGTTCAAACCATAACTAGATCTCACAAAGCAATAGAAAACAAATAAGAGAAGAAAGAAATGCATAACATGAAGACTGATCGACACAGGTAGAGTTCGAGGAACACCATAGCATGAGTTGACGATCGACCAAAATACTGATCCTCGCTCTTGCGTTCTGATGAAGACTCGGGTTTCAATAGCTTTGCCACTACATTGTCTCGGGGGCGAACAAGTTCTCCAAACAAAAAGCTTCTCATAACATGCTATCGGTCCTTGCTGGCAACCTCCTGAAGAAGTTGAGCGGTACTGAGGGAAGCCTGTGCCGGAACCTTGGGTGCCTCAGCACATAAAAGCCTGTGAGGAGGGCGACAACCTGGAATGGTGTTACATAGAGCACAATGGCAGCAGCAAGGCAAAAGATCAAAAAGAGAGCAGTCGCTCTTGGATCTCGCCAGCTCAACAGGGACTGAAATCTCTCCCCCTGTGTAGCCAGGTCTCCAACCACAGTTTGCACCCTTCCAGCAACGCTCCTTAATCGATCGTACCTCATCCTCACAATTTCAGGTGGTCTGGATGCAGGAAATGTATCGAATTCCTCGTCAAGCTCATCAGGATGGGCAGTGTCTGCATGTGACAGTCGAGTGTCCATGTGAGGAGGCTTCCTTGGCCGCCATCGGTAGTACCAAACTCCAATCAGAAACAAGTAGAGGAACATTGTTGGAAGTATCAGTTCCGGATATAGAACCAGTATTACATAGAGAACATGTATAAGTACGGTCGTTATGGGGTTCTTCCAAAGGCATATCTGGCCAAACCATCTTCCGGTCGCAATCAAACCACTCAAAACATTAATAATTCGAAAGAAATTAGCTTTGCTCCTCCTCATGCTCCACATATGGGAGCCGACATCCAACATATACTCCACAACCTCCTTTCTCAGCGGCGGCTCTGCACGACCCAACCTGGTTGACACTATCTGAGTGGACTGGTGCCTCAAGTAGTCAAGCTGGGTAACAGTCAAAGGATGTAGGTAATGCATCTTTGGCAGCAGTGGCCTAGAATAAGTATGCAGCATATTAAGCAGAGAGGAACAGGAGAATCGAACAGCCAAGTGAACTTCTCCCATCTTCTTAACCCCTGCTGTATGCAAAACCAGAAGGGGGTACGAATGAGTGTAGACTTTATCAGTCTCTAGCGTAGAAAGTCGAATTCGTACCTTGCCAATTCTGTTATCTTTTGCACCATTTGCCTTGTCTCCACCCTGTAAGTGGCAGTTGTCGAACACACCAACTGTGATTACAGTACATGGGTCATATACCTCCCATGTGTATTGCTCATTCCATTTCGGACTAAAACTGTCAATGATCGTTCTAGTACGAACCCATTTCTGCCCATATTTAGCTACACAATATGCATCAGTAGTTCCACGCCCATCCTTAGTCTTCATTGGGAGCAATCCCTGAGCAGTCAATATACCTAGCTCTAGGATACCAATGCTTGGCTTCCACAGTTGTTTCGCAGTGGGCCTAAGATCACTGCTGTAGTGGGTGGACTCATCCAAAACATGGTATCCACCATCCAAACATAACCTCAGATGAATTCGACTAGCAAATTTCACCTCCTTCTTCTGCTCACCATCAGCTGCCACATGCTTCTCCAGGTGATACCACCTTGAATTGATTACCTTATAGTCAAACCTCCTCTCCACCTTCTGTAGATGAATAACAGCCTTCCCCAACACCTCATCCTTGTTAGGCCCGATTCTCTCTTCTACACTTAGGATCAGATGTTCTTCGAATGGTTCTGCTACAACAAACATCAAATCCTCATTCCACATAGGGTTCGGGCACCTGCTTGGTGAAATCCTGGTCCTAAGTGTTTGATTGCCAATAGTAGCTTTAACAAAGACTTCTGGGAATCCTGGTTTTGCATTGAGCAGCAAATCTTGGGCTTCGATGATGTTAACTCTCACATACCAAAGCTTGGGAGAGAGGTATACCTTCGATCTGATGTTTGCAAGGCCATCACCGGGAACTGTTGCAGCATCAGAGTGCCACGCATCCGGGAACGCCTCATCCGCCTGTGTACCCATCCAAACAGCTAGCATCAGCTCTCCCTTTACCTTCTCCCCCTTCCTATCTTCCAATCTGTACCACTGTGGTGCCAACGGGCTATCTGGCGGAACTCTTTTCGGAATCTCATTCAGATCAAACAAAACCATTCCCATGAAATCATCCTTCACGAAATCCTTGTCCTTGACCACAACCTCCACCACAGAAGCTTGGATCCGATCTTTTGAGAAAGCAAACACTTGGTTCCATTCAGGATTCGTCTTCTTCTCGAAATGGCGAGTGGTGCCTTTGTAGTTACCAAGTTTTACCTCCACATAGGGATCACAGCTTCCCGTAACATCCTTAGCTGGTAGATCCTTTGCTTTCACAACACGAACATAGAGGTACTGCATCTGCTCAACGAGGTCATACGTGTTGGTGAGCTTATCGCCGCCACCAAGTCCTCCGCCACCAAGGCGGGGGGCTGTCTCCTTCAAGGAGAAGTCCTCCTGAGGCAGCGGGAATGGCCTCTGCATCATCTAAAACTGATGGCAAAAGAAGCACTTTAGATTTGTACAACTTTGTGTAAACATTTTAGATATTAAGAAAACATGATTCCAGCCATGAACTCAAATAGATACGGCCGTTTGGCATCTGAAGGTTAAACCACATCAGAATCCAGGAGACCTCCGGGGTATGAGGAAGATCCGAACAGAGGGCATCTACAAAATGTTACAAAAGCAAACTCGAAACCGCGACTTTTGTAGAGGAAAAAACCAGGTGCCTGTCACAAGAAAGCATCTACAAACGGAGGCTTATGTACTGCAAGCTCTAAACTTTAGAAGATGAAGAGCCCTAACTTTTTTAACTCAGAGAAATTTAGTGCATGACGATCAAAATGTGGAGCCACCGATTTCAAATCTTAGATGGTTTTTGTTCCAAACCCAGGCATGAAGACCCCAGAAAACCACAAACTTTTACATGTGAAAAGAAAAACAATCTTCATTACCTGGAACTCTGAAGAAACAGCAGCAACAAGCAAATCCATCACATTATAGGGAAAAATCGATCTTTTTGAGTTCTAAACGAAGAAAGTTGACGAGACCAAGATGCGAAGCGAAGAAAGAACCATAGGAAAAGCTACAACCTTTAGCAACGTAAAATGCCGTAACCAGCAGGAGTGATCCAACGTACCTGACGGAAAATACAAGGGAGGGGAAGACAGAGGAGGAGGTTGGAGGACCTCAGATGCAACCAGAAGGCGTAGAAGAGACCGACTCGCCGATCCTCCTCATCTCGATGATGTAAATGGAAGGTTCGGCTCCATTACATTTACTGATCACACTCTCTCGGCTCACTCCCTCGGTGTCTAATCTCTTTCAGTGGCTCAGTCGGTGAGACCAAGAAAGAGATCTGAATCCACAAGAGAGGGTGGTGGGAGACACGAAAAAGGAAGGGACAAGCGCAGCAGAGGCTGGCGCACCCCACGACACACCACACCACTGTCTCGGCTTACAGCATTATAATAACCATCATTGTTACTGCCACTGCGTCGCTCTTTAAACAAGACTCATGTTCCTCGGGAGAATGATATTTTACTGGTGCGGTGCAGGGAACCCGAGGCGACCGTGGGCGGAGGCCGCGCCGGGTCGGTTGTCACGTGCCCCTCCCCGCTGGCGTCTCCAACTCCAGCTGCAAACCACCATTTTCCAGCCTCTTCTCCATTTTGTATCATCTTACGTACACGTCGCATAGATTTATGAGAATATATTAAACTAGTGAACCTAAAAAAGAAAAAAAGGGAAGCGAAATTATGCTTTTTGAAGAGCTTAAAATACTTACTGTTATGTCACACTGTACGCTTTTCAACAGTCCGTTCCCCATCAATTACCAAAGAGAGTAACTCAATAAGTCTCGTCGTTTTGAAGGGCGGTCCATGTGGTCCAACTAAGTAGTAGCTCTTTCTCGTGATCATATACAAATGTTGCGTGAACTGCCCATTTTGCAACCCCGCGACGCTTATTACTCCTTTCAAAGGTCTGCCTGATGGCGGAAAGTTTCATCAGAAAGAGGGAGAGGTGAGACGTGTCAGGTTGCCAACACGATTGCAGCCTTTTCTCTCCGTCTTGGCACGCACAAAAGCCAGTCCATTAATGCTCCATTGCTAGGCTCGTAGGTTTTTCTAACCTTTTAATTCTCTCTCTCTCTCTCTCTCTTTTATTTCTCCCTCTTTTTGTCTAGGGTTATCATAACCGGGCCGTGGGGCCATCTGCAGTGTCTTTTTGTTGTCCCCCAGTTGTCCTTTTCACCCTTCTTTTGCTACCTTTTGTTTTGCCTTTTGGCCATCGTCTCCCTTTACTTCTTCTCTCCAACTTTAATTTCCCTTGTGAACACTGTGCATCATAGATGCATCACGAGGGTTACATGCCTTCAAGTCATCTGCACCTTCACTTAAACCCACCGTAAAACATTTAGACTGGTCATCCACAGGGGCACGCCTCAGCTGTGGAACACACCATTCTTCTCTCACAGCATGGAGACGAGAGGTCAGGCCACAGCAGCTTCCCTTTAAGATAGCCATTGACTGGGTGCTGAACCATTTAAGCCCATCCAGTGCATTGTTGAGCGACTCGTTGGATTCAAAACTGGCCAGTGAAACACAATAGCTCTCTTGTAATGTCAAGTGTGCACTCTCTCACCAGACCAGAAGATACACACACCGACCTTGTCTTACCTTTTGGTCAATCACAGCCAAATATTGGAAATAATTGTCCATTCGATGTCCATCGGTCATCGTCAACTCTCTGTCTCGACCCTGCTTTGCTCAGACAGTAACTTGCCACATTCTGCACTCTTACACATGCCTCTATTTGTAGCTGATGATCAAAGCTTATGCCTACCACATATCACCAACATACCAAATTAATTTCCACCCAACCTTTCTCAAAACCTCCAAAATCTAAAAACCTAAACGGCAACTTGGACTGAATATAATCTAAACTCAAGCAATCATAGACTTGCGACAATACGAAATATTGAAAGGTGCATATGAAGGTAAATCATAATCTTCACTTTGTGGCAAAACTTATTCCGTTGGTAAAGCAGCTGTATCTAAGAGAGTAATTGCATGGCAAGAGAGCTGTAGTGAGTACAGTCTGACCTGAGGCAATAATTTCTGGAAGCCGGTCAACAAGGATGGGACATCTACGAAGAGGCTCTCTGCAACATAACTCATAGATGATGAGGCTGCGAAATAATTCAGAAAACATAAGTAAATCCAGGTTTGCTAAACCAATTGCTAGCCAGAAGGGAGTCAATATTGTCACTGGGATGAGCATCATGCTAAGAGTCCGGCAATAGCACCATTCTCCGATTGATATTTAAGGTCTACTCGCCACCAATGGCTGGGATTTTTCAACATATGCTCTGAGAAGGACCATATTGCTGTGTGTATCACCTGCACACTAGGGACAGAAATTGAGTCTCAGAGTAATTTTCCTTGTAGAATCTGACATGACTAAATAATATATAAAAAAGCAATTGTTGTTACACTATGTCGTTTTATAGGCAATCATAGATTCACAAAACTAAAGCTTTCATTAGACAAGACAACCAAACAGTCATAGGGCCATCATACTTTGGTTTTCCCAAATTTTCCTAGAAACTAAGGTTAAGGATCTAGGCAGGCACGAAGAAGCAACATTGCATCGACAACAAGAGTTGAAGAGAAACAAATGAATTCAATCCTTCATCCATCATGCAAATGGAACAATATGAGGGTCATAAAGCAATCTATTATGAGAAATGCAATGTTTCAACAACGCGAAGCACTGTCAATCAGAGATGTTTCGTATACAGAGAAATAAAAAGTCCTCTAAATAGGATGAAGTACTAAAAGTGGAAACATGTTGCGAATTTATCCAGACATTTCAAGTTCCAAGAGGATGAAGATAACGAAGGCATTATCATGCAGTTGATCTTAAATCAATACGATTGCAATCATAACTGATACTTTAGTTTAGAACAACTATTGATGATTTATCATCAGCCACAAGGTACCACAGTTCTCGTTTATCTCCTCGATCCAATGTCTATCTTCCAAAGAAATGCACAAGGAACTTGATTTTACGCAAGAATATGTCATACACATTAAACTGCATGAAACCTTTGATTCTACACATTAAACTGCACATTCAAATACTTAAGCTCAGGGGAAGAGTGATGAGACCCATACGACCTTATAAACCACCATGACATTCTTCCCCTTCCAATCTGGAACTGTGAGCATGAGTAACAATGCAAGCATGCTGTTACATTGAAGTGCCAAATGGTACTATGCATACAACCATCTAAATTTTCATGCAAGGAAAAGAAGGCACAAGTTAGCATCACCTCGTTCAGAAAAACAAAAAAGAAAAGGAATCGGAATGATATCATAGAAACTATAAAAACAACATGCTGGAATGAAAAAGGCAATTGATTGAAACTTTTCCATAATAGAAGCTAAATATATGAAGTGCTGAAAGGAACATTGATGACGCATTTCTTTTAACTAGCATACTTTAGTCATTAGCATTATTATCTGCCACAGATTGGATCAATATCTGTTACAGAATAGAAATGAGTTTATTTCCTATCAGTATATGTAACTTACAAATCATGTAGAAACAAATTAAAGTAATATCTCTACAGAGAGATCATTAACAAAGATTGCCATTAATTAAAGGAATCCACGTTCAAAAATGCCTTTTTTTCCATCCAGTGGGTTTATCTCTTCCCGTGGTTTGCCCTAAACTAAAGCAGATCAAGAAATTTGAACCTCAATTAAAAGTCAGAGTATCGGAAAGATGATAAAGAAACCAAATGTAACAATCAGAACGCATCACCTCACAGTTCCAAACCCATTATCACGTAGATGTGGGAAAGAATACCACTTCAAAACAAAACAATAAAAGAACAATCTTGACGGCATTGGGCACTGTCCACATAAAAATACCAGATCGAACAACAGAGAAAATAATTAGTCGACGTTAAAAAAACCCAATCTGCTGATTTAGAGACAAAGGAGATCAGAAGGGTTTCGCGCCAAGCGAGGACTGTTCTCAATCGGAAGGAAGAGAAAAGGGTCTCCGTCTCTTAATCCTTTCAATCAACGAGAACTGGAACACATCTAATGCGAGAGGGAAGAAGTTGCTACTGCTACTAATATGCACGTACCAGCGCACCGGCTGCGATTAGTTGAGGGGTCTTTGTCGGCCAAGAAGAGGAGCAGCTTCGGCTGATCCGGTGCAAGCGGGGAGCTCTCAACCGATTCCGAGTTGAGGAATCCCCCGAAACCGGAGACGACAGCGTCCAAGGTCTTGAAGGTTGTCCTTCCCTCCCTTTTTTCCTTCTCGATTCTTGGTCTCTCGTCTAGACAGCTGAACTATGGGATCGACGACAAAAAGAAACGAGACGATATGAATATCAATCAAGCAAAGCCGGCACGAGAACGAGAGAGAGAGATCCATAAAAAAGACTTTAAGATTGGCGAAGAAGAAACAAGATGATCAGACAGCGGGTGATCGCCACGTCGTCGCCACTGAGATCACCACCAGGGATGGTGTAACTAAATATATCAGCTTTTCATGCGCATCCAAAAGTTAATGTGAAGCCTTATAATTTCCCCTCGAGAAGGTCAACGAGGACAAGGAAAGTGGATCGAATAATTGTTTGTACTTCAAAACTTCTTAACAAGAGGAAGAATGAAGCACACAGTAAGTATGAGCTAACAATTCTTTCCCTCGAGTCTCCTTCACTGTGGTCGTAACTTAGTATAGACCAAAGACACGGCATGTTGCACCTTGCCATCACTAGGTTGTTGCTACGGATGACGAGTCTGATAATTACTCAACAGCTTGCTGTGTAGATGTGCTACTCTCAAATTTATTCCACGATTTAGTTTAGCAGTGAAACGAGAAATCATCTCCACTGCTCAGCAACAAACACCAGAAAATTTATCTCAAGGAAGTCCACCATAGTCATCAACCAAAACAACACCAGGACTGGCTTATTTCGCAGTTTCCTCCACTTTGGTTTCACAGACAAAGCGTAGGTACTGAGAACAGCAGCAAGGTAATATTCCTTTGGATAGAACAAATTAAAATTAGTTCAGAACACAAACTAGATGGCAGGAGGCCCATTTTGGTTGCGGTGGTCGCCAGATGCTGAACACCTTTTACGAGAAATTAGCTATCGGTAGGTCTTTTCTCCATAGTAACCGGGGAGTACACCTTCCCGTTATCAACTCTTGTCGTGCGCCCTCCAATGTCCAGAACAGCAGAAGTAAATGCAAGAGCTGATCCCCCAGAGAGAGCTGTTTGAATGTTCCTGCCTGAACATCGGATGAAATACACATCAAGTAAACTGGGTTATCTCAAGCAAAATGATGATAAAGCATGGATATTACACATTAGAAAAAGACTCAGTATTATGACTTGTCTCCAGGATAGTCCCAAGAAACAGATACCATAGATTCAGTAAACTTTTATCTCCTTTCGGGGCAAGGACACATTATGGTGATGGTAACAAGTGTGAGTCAAAAGAACAAACAAAAGGAAATTATGTGTAGATAATCTTTGTAAATCACCAAGCAACAATCAGATAGCATCTTGACATTACACTCCTACTCACAAAACAGTTATTGAAAATCTGTTTACATTATTAAATAGCTTTAGCGTGGAAATATTATGATGACAACAACAAGTTTACAATATCCAAACTATTTGGGTCAGCTATATGGACCTTTTACTCTATAATATTTTAAATCATAGCATAACTCCTAAGTGAAAAAAAATGCTTTCTGATTTCTTCAACATATACAGTTCATAACACACAAGTTCAAGAATCAATTCTGTGGTCAACTGCCATAACATTCTGGATCAAATAGTATTTTATTAAAGTCACTAGAAATGATACAGAAACAAATGCATGTTAAATACATCTCCAATTAAAACCATCTATAACCAAAAGATGCAGATCTGAGCACAAGTTTGACAACTAAAGCAAAATACATCTACAACCAAAAACCATTAAGCTAGCAAGATGGATAAGCATTGGAGGATCATTATAAGTGATAAATAGTAGGCTAGCTATAACAAATATTTCAGTGGCAAGCGAGCACCAACCAAACAACAGTATGCTGTTTTAATCAAACATGCCATGATATGAATGAAATTCTTCATACTGGTCCTCTAGCAACAAAAGAAGCTAGCCAGCTTGAAAAATCAGATAACCTATAGAAGCTGCATCAATAGATATATATCATATGGTCCTGTACTGAGGTTTTATGTTCAGCTGACACCAATTTATTTAGTCAATCAGGAAGTACAGTACCTTTGGAGTTTCAATCAACTTTGACTAGTTATGGTCCAGCCTCAAGTCTAAGTTTAGAACTTTGACCAAAGTTTTGTGTTCCAGGTGAACAAACTAATTAAGGTTAATGTGTCCGTTGGCTTTACTTTTGATGTTTTCTTGATCAGTTATCTCGGCTGGCAAGAGATAAACTCACTATCAAATATTTTTAGAATTGTCAAGACCATGCAAAACAAAACAAGTGATCAGTAGCCATGTTTTAGATACAAATTTCTTTAAAAAACACTAGTATATTACAACATGATACTTCACTTGGCATATACTTTATTGATATATTAGTATATCTGTATATGTACCTCCATATAGAAGAGCATCTATTTCTACATTACATAACCAGATCTTTATTTTCAAGGTATTAAATCTTAATTTATCAAAAACAAAATTCAGTGCAGATTTTTCACCTAGTGAGGTGTAACTAGTTTAGTTTGTTCATTTTTTAGTCTTCCTGAATCTAAGCTGGAACTACTGTAATTCATCCTAAAAAGGTCACAATTGAAATTCCACAGCTTACATAAGTTTGAAACTGATACTTGAAACCATGGTTTGTTTAGGCACAAAGCATGTGATATTTTATGTCTCGGGTGGTGCAAGATAGTTCAAACAAACCAACTTAAAAATGTACTCGATGAAAAGGTCATTAAAGAACCTAGTATCATTCCATATATATGGTCTATCAAAATTCTAGTCGGAAAGCATTCAGATGTTTAGCTTAATGGATTCATGGGTGATCAATTGCATAACGTGATAAAATGCTCCAGCACCATGTTAAATAACCTCAAGATTGGCAACTAGAGCACTCACTTTTGCAGCCAAGCTTAAGGACAACCAAGGTTTCCAAGCAAAGTAACACATTAATACAGATGTCAGAAAAATATGTTCTTCTGTTAGACAACAGATATGCCAACCAAGGTTCAATAACAAGAAATTTCCAAGACTATATTTCCCAGAGAAAATCAAGATGCATTGTGTGTTACGGATACTATCTACTACCAGAACCATTGTGGAAAATTAAAATTTTCAGTAATGTCATGACAAGAGCCACTCAGACCACAGATATATGAAGGAAGACAGCAAGCTTAGGTTCTGCATTCTAGTGCTAGATGAAAATAGAGAAAAATGGTACCTCTAAAACCATAAACAGTTGCTCCAGCAACAAAAGCGCCCACAGCACCATTTATGAAATCCCTCTTCATCCTTTGCTTTTGCACCAACTGCTCCACACCGATGTACAGTCCACCGACGGCAGCAAAGGTGAGCCCATAGTTCCCGCACAGCTTCAATGTTCTTATCAACCCCGGAAGAGCAATGTTCCTCTCGACACGAGGCACATCATGCCAAGTAGCAACAATGGTGCCCCAAATGGTCCCTGCCACTAATCCCGTCGTCGCAGCCTTAAACGTCTTCATGACTGGAGAATCCTCGTCCTCCAGATATCCCATGTCCAATTGATCCATCCTTCTCTTCCACTCGATGAAATGGAACCCTAAAACCCATGATCAAACAATAGATCCAAATAATCATACAAATAAAGAAGGGAGACGAGGAGCTAGAGCCCAGAAAACCAAGATCGCAAATCAAGATTCTTTCTTGAACTAAAATTTGATCGCACGGTATAACGAGAAACCACACCAAGATCCAAGAGATGCAAGGGGATGATCGGAATATAGTACCGATCAAATCAATAAAAGAAAAGAACGGTGCCCTAAAAGATTCCGAAAGTTGAATTGGGCGATTGCTCTATGAGATCAGATACAACCACAATTACGAGAGAGTTATTAAGATCAGGATTGCGAGAATTGAAATTTCCTAAGAAACAATTGCGGAATGATTGCGGAAGGTTACCGTGGCTTGCGGCTCTTCTGGACCTTTGCGCGAGGGTGAGTTCTCGCAAACCGCAGGCGGACCTATAGAGTACGCGTGGTAAGACAGTGAAATTACCAGAGCGCCCTCGTCCTTCCGAATCACGATCCGATGGCGATCGGTCTCTGAAGATCTCGTGGCCGTTTGATCGAAAAGAACGGCTACCTGCGTTTTTTAATATTTTTATTCTTTTATTTCTGTAATTTGGGTCATTTCCTCTTTTTCTATCAATTATAAACAGCACAAATATAATTTGGTTAACGCAAAATGTTGCAAAGTTATCAGAGATCTCGTGATCATGTTTTCAAATTCAAAGATATCGTTTCATCTAAATTAATATCATCAAGCATGCTGGAGAGCTCCCTATACTTTTAAGTCAGAAGATATTTATTTAGAAATCAAAACTTTATGAGTTTTATGAATGAAAAAATCAGAAAAAATTAATTTGTATTTGTATCTATGTGCTTACTGATTGTTGTCGTTGTTGGTGTTTTATCAACAAAGATTATTTATTTGTAATACAAGTAAATAATAATATCAATAGAAAAAGATCATCTAAATCCATATGCCAATAAAGGATATTCTCTGTTGTATCGTAACATGACATAGATAATTAGTATCGTTATGCATGACTTAATATAATCATAATAATTTAATGAGAGTATAATCGGAGGAAGATAATTAACTTAATTTTGAGCTCATCTACTAGGCTGACGAAGCTTATTCATAATAAGAAAGTCGTCCTGTAAAGCTTGGGATGTCGTTACGCAACATCGATCCGTGCAGAAGTTGGTTGTCCGAGGAGTCAACAATCATTAACAATCCATGTACGATTGACTCTCACCCGCATGTATAAAAGTTGACCATCTGACAGGCGCTAGAGGTTTGGAATTCATTACTCTCTCTCCCTCGGGACACTAACTTATGCATCGAATTGGTCAGGTCGAAAAATCCACCTCCCAACCTTGACCTTCATGCAGGAGTTTGAAGACGACGGAGAGTGACCTACATCAGGAGAAAAGATTATGCCAAGGAGACAAATCTCAACCCAACTCGACTGGTGCTCGTTATCATCGTCTGAGTCGTCATGTGGTTGACTTCGCACGTTCGGGACTAGGCTAAGTCATGTTGATACCTCGACCACGACGTAAAAGTTAACGAACAAAACTTATTCATGACAAGAAAGCTGAAATATGAGAACCATATTAATTATGGACTCGATAGTGCTTCCCAATTTATATTTCGCCTGAAACTAGAGTTAATATTAATATATTGAATGTTATTTTATTACGTGTCAAAGTTTTTTAAGATTTATGGATATGCATGCGCTACTATAGTTTGTTTTAAGTCGAGCTATCAAATATCTTAGATTGGAGAAGGCAATATCGTTTTATCACGAAAGAATATCTCGTGCATAAGTGTGTAAGGAAGTAGTTAATGTATATAAAAAAAAATGAACACTTGAAATTGCTTTTGTGGTGATTGGTTCGTAATCATCATAAATTAAGGATATAACGTAAAAGACATCCTAACATTAATGTTTGGTGGAAGTCAGTATGGTTTCCATCATGCCACGTCTAGGCATTGGAGAAACAGTAGTAAGCTTGAGGTGGAGACTTTGAGATTGAGATATATCTTTACGTAACCTCGCATGGAATTGCTATATATCCGTTTTTGTCAAACTACACTATTTAAGGAAATAGCAACGCGTACTATGAGCAATACAATACAAAAAAATAAATCTCCTAAGCTCTCGAAATGGATCATCACATCTACGACGAGTCAAACACCAAGGCTGAAGGCTGAAGGTTGAAATCACTGGAGCTTGCTTTGTGTCCCAACCCAAAAATAACACTCGGTCTTACACGTTATGATGATTGATGGTTGCAATCAGAGGAGCTTCGATAAGACGTGGGACGACAACTCAGCAGTCTCGATAAGTTTGAGAAAACGTGACATGACCAAGAAAAGAACTCAACTACTACTTATTTAATGTTGGACTCGCACCGCCATTTTGGTTTTCCTGTGTTGATGGAGAATTTGGACTCCACGTTTAGGAATAGCAATGAGAACCGAAATCTATCGACGTCGTTCTGCATGAAGCCAAATTGTCAACCGTTTGCGTGTTTTTTGGGCAAAGATACCAACTATCCATTTTCTGACATTAAATTCCTCCTGCATGATTAGGTTTTTTTTATTATAATGTTGTTGATCCACATTTCTTTCAGAAGATCTACATTAGAAATGATGGGATAAGATGATGATGTTAGGCTGAAAATAAGTTTGAGTGAATACGTAAGTATGAAATGTTTTGAGTGTTTGATAAATAATAGAATATATATATATATATATATATATATTAACGTAAGTATTATTTGATAAAATTATATTTTAAAAATATATTAAATATTATATGATAAATTTATCCTTCTAATAAATAAATATACTCTTATAAAACAATTTGTATGGACCTCATATATAATAAATATAAATTAAAAAATAAAATAAAATAAAATAAAATAAAATTCTACAAAGACATAAATTTTATTTGTTTCTTACTAAATTTGAGAAACTTATAATTTTAGATAATGTCACATAATATTTTAAAAATTACATATATATATATATATATATATATATATATATTAACGTAAGTATTATTTGATAAAATTATATTTTAAAAATATATTAAATATTATATGATAAATTTATCCTTCTAATAAATAAATATACTCTTATAAAACAATTTGTATGGACCTCATATATAATAAATATAATTTTAAAAATAAAATAAAATAAAATAAAATAAAATTCTACAAAGACATAAATTTTATTTGTTTCTTACTAAATTTGAGAAACTTATAATTTTAGATAATGTCACATAATATTTTAAAAATTACATATATATATATATATTAACGTAAGTATTATTTGATAAAATTATATTTTAAAAATATATTAAATATTATATGATAAATTTATCCTTCGAATAAATAAATATACTCTTATAAAACAATTTGTATGGACCTCATATATAATAAATATAAATTAAAAAATAAAATAAAATAAAATAAAATAAAATTCTACAAAGACATAAATTTTATTTGTTTCTTACTAAATTTGAGAAACTTATAATTTTAGATAATGTCACATAATATTTTAAAAATTACATTAACATCCAAACAAGTATGATTTAAAAAAACAATTACTAAATATCAATTCATATTTAAAATATATATTAGAACTCGAAACACCTTTGAAATGTATTCTCACCTGACGAACCCTCGACACATGTTTCAAAATATATGCCTTTCGTATTGACTTCCGAGACGCACATGTGTCGTATGGGTTAAGTTAGCCCACTGTTCCACCACGCAAGTTCGTCTATATAGACACCATAAGCCAATCGTCTTCGACGCAGTTGCGAAACCTTCACCGCCCTCTCTTTAGAACATGCTGACGCCTCAACTCAATCGCCATGCTTCCTCCCTCCTCTTCTGCCGTGGAGGCTCCCCTCCTTCCGGCCGTGGAGTACCCCACGGACCGGTGCGGGTGAGGTCGAAGAAGACCTCGAAGAGGTGCGGCGTGCGCAGTATACGCTGCGCGTTGAAGGAATTCCGGTCCTCTCGAGCGGAGACCGATGCCGTCTTGGCCATCAAAGCGGTCGCCACCGTCAAGGTGACGGTGGGCGGCTTACTGAGTAACCTTGGACTGCCGCGCGGGATCGACGACGTCAAGGATTTGCTCGGCAAAACGCTCTTGCTCGAGCTCGTCAGCACCGAGCTGGATCCAAGTAAGTCACATTTGTATGCACATGAAACATCCATTATCACATGCATCTCCTTTCTCTTCCTTTCTTCTTCTTCTTCTTCTTCTTCTTCTTCTTCTTCTTCTTCTTCTCTATTACCGCAACGATAGATAGAAACATTAGACCATGAGGAGTCCTTCTCTTTGATCACGTATCTTTAAACTTGATTATTTTGCGTGAAAATATGATATAAATAGTTGCTCCATCGATCTTCCTTGCTTTTGTTCATTTATTATTATTTTTGATTAGTTTAGAAACTTTCAAATCTAATTTGATACAAGAATAGCTTCGATTCATCTAAATTGTCGATTCAGTGATTCTTTTATTTTTATTTTTTTTATTTTTATTTTACTGAAAAGAGGAAGATCCCACCATATTTCATTTGTGAAATACAAATAGAAAACATGACCCCCAAACTTGGGAATCTTCTTCTTCCTGAAGATGCATCCTCCGAGGCCAAATTCCAAGTTTCTCATTCAACATACTGCCACAAAGATAAGCCATCGCAAGAACAATGAACTGCAATTCCCTACCATCGACGTACAAATCAACCGACAATAATTTGGTCGGAGTAACGCTGACCAAAACACGTCGTATACGACGGCGGCCAGTTTCGTCCAAGAAAAGTCTACGTACGAATTAGACACGTATGGAAGGCGTACGCTGCACCATTCCCTGTTACTGTAGTGGGCCGAAGGTAAGGCTATTAGAGCTCTGATGGCTAGAAAATATCTTCATCCAAGTGGGAAGAGAAGACGAGCAAAACCACAATACCTTACCAAGCATTAATTCCGTGAATGCATGAGTCCGCGGGTCGATATTTTGACTCGATTCGCTCGTTGTTTGACTATGTGAAAGATACTGGACTGGAAAAGGAGACCGTCAAGGCTTATGCTAAAAAGGCTAAACAACATGGGGATGAGATCGAGTACGAGGCTACCTTCAAAGTTCCCAAGGATTTTGGCGACATTGGAGGGGTTTTTGTAGTGAACGAGCACCGCAAGGAGATGTTTCTGGAGGAAATCAAGCTCGCCGCCAGCGATCATTCTGCTACTGCTACTACGCTCACTATAACATGCAAATCATGGGTACACTCCAAGTCAGACAACACTGACAAGAGATTGTTCTTCGTCAACAAGGTATATATGTGTGTGTGTCCGTGCGTGCGCGCACATATTTGAATTGCATAGACCATTGATCCTAAATGTGCTTCCTGTGCTTGGAATCAGTCATACCTGCCTGCCCAAACACCAGCTGGGCTTCGCAGATTGAGGGAAGAAGAGCTTGAAGTCATCAGAGGAGACGGTCAGGGAGAGCGAAAGGCGTTCGAGAGGATCTACGACTACGATCTGTATAATGATCTAGGTGATCCAGATCATGATGTGAGCAAAACCAGACCAGTTCTTGGCGGTAGCAAGGAGTTCCCGTATCCGAGGCGTTGTAGGACAGGCCGCACGAGATCAAAGAAAGGTATTCAGATCTGTTGACATGAAAGGAAGTACAGTAGAGTTATTGTGCTTTGTAGTACGTACGTTGAGTATATTTGTGGCATGCAAACAGATCCAGAATCGGAAACAAGGAGCGGCTTCGTGTACGTTCCAAGAGACGAGGCCTTCTCTGAGGTTAAATCAGCGACCTTCTCGACCAGGACATTGCGATCGGCGCTTCGTGCGGCTATTCCCTCCATCCAGACCGCTGTCATCGATGCCAAGCTCGGATTCCCGCACTTCACTGCCATTGACTCATTGTTCGGTGATGGCTTGACATTGCCAAAGCGACAAGGAGTGGGTTTCTTCCGAGGCTTGCTTCCTCGTTTGGTAAATGTCATTACCGGTGGAACTCAGGAACTGCTGCTGTTCGATACACCGGAAATGATCGAGAGTAACATTCTGTTATCTTCCACTGCTATCTTTGGCGCATTGGCGTTTGCTGAAGGTCGCTCTGTTTTGTATCCATTGCAGGGGACAAGTTCTCATGGCTAAGGGACGAAGAGTTTGCTCGCCAAACGTTGGCCGGAGTGAACCCTTATGCCATTGAGCTGATCAAGGTGACGACCGGTTCTTGCTATTGTGTCATCTTTGTGAATCATGATCTAACATCTCCACCATCGTGCAGGAATTTCCTCTGGTAAGCAAACTCGACCCTGAGGTCTATGGACCTCCTGAGTCAGCAATAACGGAGGAGATGATCGAGGAAGAGATAAAAGGCGTCATGACCGTGCATGAGGTACTGACTAAATATCAAAGGGCAACATTAGGTGTTTAAAGGAACCAACCTCATAGGTCTGCTTAATTTCGTCAGGCAATCGAGAATAAGAGGCTGTTCATGTTAGATTACCATGATCTGTTGTTGCCGTACGTGCACAAGGTGCGGGAGCTAGAAGGCACCACGTTGTATGGGTCTCGCACCATCTTCTTCCTCACCAACGATGGCACTCTGAGGCCGCTTGCGATCGAGCTTACTATACCAGCCTCTGTGACGGGGCCCCAGTGGAAGCAGGTGTTCCGTCCTCGTCGGGACGCAACCGGGGCTTGGTTATGGAGGCATGCAAAGTCGCATGTGCGTGCTCACGATTCGTGCCACCACGAGCTCATCAGCCATTGGTATGGTTCATCATCTTTCTCCTTCTTTTAGCAGTGTCGATTACTGTTCTTGCAGCGCCGATCTGAACTGTGACTTGACTCGCAGGCTAAGAACACATTGTTGCGTCGAGCCCTACAGCATCGCGGCGCATCGGCAGCTCAGCGAGATGCACCCGATCTACCGGTTGCTGCACCCCCATTTCCGCTACACCATGGAGATCAATGCGCTTGCAAGGCAGGCCCTCATAAACGCCGGGGGGATCATCGAGATATCGTTCTCCCCGCTCAAGTACTCCATGGAGATCAGCTCCGTCGCCTACGACCAGCTTTGGCGCTTCGACATGGAAGCCCTGCCCGCCGACTTGATCCGAAGGTACTAACCACTACAACAGGCGGATTACTGGAAGTCATCCTTAGCAACCGATGGATTAAACTGGTCGTTCATTTCAGGGGAATGGCTGTTGAGGACACCACAGCCGAGCACGGCCTGCTGCTGACCGTCGACGACTACCCATTCGCGAACGACGGCCTTCTGATCTGGTCTGCCATCAAGCAGTGGGTTGAGGACTACGTCTCACACTACTACCCAGATCCGAGCCACATCACCGACGACTATGAGCTCCAGAGGTGGTGGGACGAGGTCCGGACCGAGGGACACGGCGACAAGAAGGACGAGCCATGGTGGCCGAAACTTAACACGTTAGAGAGCCTCATCCACACCTTGACCACCATCATATGGGTAGCGTCGGCACACCACGCCGCCGTGAACTTTGGGCAGTACGACTTCGGAGGCTACTTTCCGAATCGCCCATCTATCGCGCGCACCAACATGCCCACGGAGGATGCGCAGAAGGAGAATTTTGTCAGGTTCTTGAGGAAGCCGGAGGTATCACTTCTTCAATGCCTGCCCAGCCAGATCCAAGCGACGGTGGTGATGGCGGTGCTGGATGTGCTGTCGAGCCATTCGGTGGACGAGGAGTACCTGGGTAGCGAGCTGGAGGCGGCGTGGGTGAAAGATCCGGTAATCCAACGAGCCTATGAGAGATTCAATGGAAGGATAAGGGAGATCGAGGGGATCATCGATTCACGGAATTCTGATCCTAAGCTGAAGAACAGAGTCGGCGCGGGCGTCGTCCCTTACGAGCTCATGAAGCCGTTCTCTAAGCCTGGAGTTACAGGGATGGGGATTCCTAACAGTGTCTCTATCTAACAATCATATATACTGGTAGATTAACTATCATCACATTTTTTGCCCTTCGAATATTTCTATTTATTGATTGATTGGAATCGCCTGTAGCATCTTTGACAATGTAACAATACACGCCATCATAGAAAGAATCGAATTTATCATCCATAAATGAGTTATGACATCGAAACTCTAAGAAAGAATTCCATTCCTCGGTTGTGTTCCGTGCATCAAAATGATTTCTGATTACATGATGCAGAGGCTCGCTTCCGTGTATCTGTAGCCGCTCAGCCAAAACTTTGGCCATTAGACGCTGAAGGTTGATGCTTCGGCAGATTGGAATCGGTCGAGAATAAGCAATCGGCAATAGTGTGTCCTTATAGCGCTGCACTCGTGCTTGTTCCATTGCACATGCACTCGGGAACAGGGTAGGCCGTGACATCCTTGCCAACTTTGTCGGTCCTCCACTCCGGCTGGCCTAGCGATCCTCGGTGCAGGTCCTTGATGATCCGATCGAATTCCGAGTCCGGCAAAGAAGCGTCGACGAAATATGGGAGCATCTGCCGCTTGTTGGGGGTGATGAACTTTCTGTGCCCGGCATACGCCCTGTGCCCCTGCATCAAGTGCCCCATGTTTCCTCCGTGTGACGGCATGAACACGTCGCTCTGCTCGCACACGATGTAGTCGATCGCCGCAAGCACCGAAGATTTGCTCGCAAATCGCTCGAGTTCGCCGGGCTGTGAGATGTTCTCCTTGTTGTACAAATGCGGGAACTCTGTGATCAATGGCAGCAGGGCCTCCGGCCCTCCGAATGGCTCGCCGCCTGCCCAGTATATTCTTGCATCCTTGGGAGCTCCGAGTGCCTTGATCAATCTGAATCGAAGAATTGTCGTCAGTAACTCGAAAACAAGTAATAGAATCAAAGATTTGCTTCCTGGTTCTTCCTATACCTGGTTACTTCAAGAGCATTCAATGGGCAGAACCCGGCGAGTTTGCGCTGGTGGTGAGTCATGTTGGACCTCCCAGTGAGGAACTTCGGCCGGAGCTTTCTCTCTCGTCGGACAACCTCATCGTGCTCGGGGCTTAGCCCAGGAAGGCAACCGGTACGCACCCACACATCCTTCTCCAGTCGAAGGTGCAGCGCGAGGTAAGGCCCCTCGCTCCGCATCCTCATGGCGAGCTTGTTGCCAAGCTCCTGGATGGGCGCAGCAAACCTCAGGGCATGGAATGCCACCTTGTAGGATATGAGGGAAGTATATGCATCAGTACTATGTCAGGGAGACTTGTGAAGAATGTCCAAGGATGGAAGGGTTGGATCTTGTGATTACTTACTTTGCATCGGAGCTTTTGCAGATCAGGTGGGAGGTCCTTTGACAGCCTTGAATCTAAGCCTCTGAGAAGCAAAACCCCCTCTCGATTAAGCTGCAGAAATAACAAGACGAGAGGTTGTATTCAGTACTCCCTCACCGTCGAAGGGGAAGTACTAATTCAATTCATCCGTCACAAACCGACGAGCTAATAATGAAGGATGGAATAATGAACTAATATCACTGTTCATCACTGCTTTTTGGCGATCATTCATGGGTGGTTGGAGGAGTTGTGGCTACAAACACCTAACATGTTTTAGTAAACAATGGAATAATGCAGTTCGGGAAGAAGGATTCAGACAAGAAGTATATGTTAGTGAACAAGTGGATCACAGCTAATATCCCATTGCATCCAACCAGAGAGCAATGAGACCGGAAGAAGAAGAAGAAGAAGAAGAAGAAGAAGAAGAAGAAGAAGAAGAATCACTTACTCTCTTCAGGTACCTGTTCTTGATCCATTGAGGGGAGACGTGTAGAGGTGTCTGCTTCTCCTCCACCGGCCTTGTTCTGATGTGAGTCGACGGCAGCGACGACACCACCTTGACGTCGTCGGCGAGAACCCGCTTGAAATGCTCCAGATCAAATATATCAGAGAACTCACTGCCCGATCAAAGAAAGAGCAAAAATTAGATGCCTCATAAAACAGAGTCCTCATATGAGGTGCAGATATAGATCATGTTCATAGTACATTTACTAGTAATGTTTCGATGAATGAGCTTAAGATAGCCAAACATAGATGCTTCTTTAGGAAAAAGATATATTTGTAGCGAGAGAAGACGATAGAGGCAAAGATGAGCCTTTGATCTTAGATTAGGAGAAGTAGAGATATGAACCGGCAGAATGGCACCTGTCGTCGCCCCAGATGAGATTGACCTGCAGAACGGGCACGACGAGCGCCGCCCCGAGGATGCGAGCGATCACAACCGCATCGACAATCTGGTTCCGCTGTTGGTTGAGCCCACCGGAGACCACCACCAGCAGGTACTTCCGCCGCCTGCCTCCCCGCGCCGCCTGGGTCTCTACCCGGTACTCCTTGCTGAAGTCAAGGCACGGCCGGTAGCCCATCCCATCCGGCTGCCTCCAGAACTCCCCCTCCACCGCTCCCGCACTAACACCAACACCACCTCCTCCCCCTTCCACCGCCACTTCTAACACGGACCGTACGGGTTCCGGCGAGGAAGAGGAGGAGCAGGGTACGGGAGACAAGGGGAGGAGACGGTCCAGCTCGGACCCTATCCTGAGGGTTCTGAACAGCGCGAGGAGGAAGAAGAGAGACACAAGGAGGAACTTTGGGCTACGGGCGAGGGAGGGGAAGCGGTGGCCTGCCTGCCGCGGGGCCTTCCTGGGGGACAGGTGGAGCGTGTGGAACGCGGAGGCGGAGAGCGAGTGAATGATCTGCGACGGCACCGCAATGTCCGAGAGATGCTTCGTCTTCGCCCTCGCCATTAGACCACAAACAGAGGGAGACGGAGCACAAGGAAGAAGAAGAAGAAGAGACGTGGGAGTAATCCAGTGATATCACGATCAAGCGGGCGTAGGGAAGGTGGTCGGAACTCGAAACTCGTTCCCTATTGAATGACGAAAACACCCTCACCAAAGAGGGGTATTTAGAGTTACAGGACCCCGAGAACGAGACGTGGCGGGACAACAAGTCGACAGCTGGAGCGCATCAAAGTGCGAGCTCCGAAGCTACGTCGACCAATCCCATCTCTCGCGAAGAATCGGACGGTGGATCGAGCCGTGATGGGGCTCCAAGCGGTGGTTTACTGCTACGCGTTGGACCACTTGTGGCGAGCCCTCATTAATGCATCGAAGTGATAAAGGACTTTTATGTGGACGTGACACCAAAATTGAAGTCATTAATGTATCCTACGACGAGAAATGGTACCATTCCAGACTTTTGAGGGGGGAAAAGATGGGATCAATCATGACTTTTACATGTCGGAAGATTAAAGGTGAGACCGATCATTCGTCCCACACCAACTCCGAGAAATGAGATCCCACGTTACACGTGGATCATCAAATGTGGATCGAAATTTACAGTGGTCATTATTTCCAGAAGAAAATGACAGTAAAAGCAGTCAAACCTCTAGAAAACGTGGAAGAGTAAGCTAACACCGCTGATAGGCAACTTTAGAGAAGACGAGAGACCAAACATGGTCTAAGCGATAGGGATGGGATGGCTCAGTCATCGGAGGACGAACGTATCAATTAGTGAATGGAGCGGTGAGTTGGTGGCAATGTGTCGGTTCTTTGTGGCTCTCGACTCGGAACATCGATGTTTCGGTGCATGCATGTGTTACATGCATCTCTCACGGGCTGTCAATGGTCTGGAAACAGTATGAACGGCTGCAACTTTGCCACCAACACGTCCGTGATTGTTGGATGTTAGATGTGGCCTCCGTATTTAAAGTCTATTCCCTTTTTGCTTTCAGCTACCATTTTTCATTTATAATTTTCGAGTAGAAAATTTGAAAGGATAAAATCTTACGACTCAAAAATTAATGCTACTCTCCAAAACTAATGACAGACCTTAAAATAAATTTAATCCCGCGTTAATTAAAGAGAGTCAGAAAGATCAAAGATAGACTCCTCACCCATTGAGGTTGTATAGGGTAAAAGATGGTGTTGGGACTTCAAAGTGGATCTAATTATTATTATATATTTCATCATGAGAACTATATATGTATTAATGTAATATGACAATTTACGTGCTTAATTGGGAATTATCATGGTTTTCCCCTCTTGTGGCTTTTCCTCTTCTTGCAATCATGCATGCATTGCTGCCGGAGATCCAAGTATAGGACGAAGAGGTTAAAGATTAAAACTGTGGTCATACTTTGTCTGACATAACACACATGGATTGTGGGTGGCAAATGCATGTCATGTCGCATGTGAAGGCGATTATGAAAGGGGGTTAGGTAGGTGAATTGGGTTAACTAATAGAAGAAGGTGGGTGTGGACCATGTGGTGTTGGCATCATCATGTGAGCATCCATATACGTTGGGCTCAGACAAATTTAATGCACCCCTTACCTATTAAATGCATGTCGTGTTCGCCATCCTTTTCTATTCGCCCTCGATTCATGCTGTCTGCGGTTGTTCCTTTTATCTATGTTTACTAGAGTCAAGTCCACTTCCACTTTGGAGAGTGTAATGACACTTATTTCCTTCGTCATCATCGGTATGATACCTATTCAAACATATTATCAGTCAATTAGGTCTAATGATGCTTAACAACTCTACGAAATGTTAATGCTCAACGTAGTCATTTATAAAATAAGATTAGTTGATTCATTTTGATTTTATATTATCTTTATATTTTTGACTTAAATATCGAAGAGATTTGTATTCGACACATATTCAATTTAGTTTCGTAGATGCTAATCTTACGATTGAATATGCAAAATGACCGTCTAGGTTTTAGCTTAGATTCTTATGACATCCCTTATTAATTAGATTAAGATTAAAAAAAAAACCATTGGAGAGTTAACACATTATTATCTAAACACTTTCTTGTGATTTCGTTTGGGAAGTTGACACATTGGAAAGTTTTTACTGAAGATGGGTCATTGAACATTACTTACAATGACATGAAACACAGTTTCTTAGGTTTTAGTTATCTTATTGTGCAAGAAAAAAATAATAATCAAATATCAAAACATACATAACAAAAATCCCATTACCGATCAAATCCTCAAAAATATATAAAATAATAAATATTTATAAAAATAATATAAATTAAAAAAATAAAAATGATTTCAGAAATATATACATATATACATATATAGATCTAAAATGATCTAACAACATTTTATGGCCACCGACCAATATCCATCGTCGGAGATGCTTCTGTGTACGTCATTTAATGCGCTTTTAATGGTTCTATTGATCTTACGGAATCTTGTCAGCCTTATTTTCGATGCTTTGCTTACTCTAATTATGTTTTAAGATACGTGGAGGCGATAAATAAAAAGGAATAAATAGATAAAAAGGAATAAATAATTCTTGGGATAATTATGCATTTTCTTTATTTTTTTAGTATAGTATCTCGGTCTTTAGTTTTAATAAATTTATATTAAATTCTCTAGTTATAAAAATAAAACATATAACTCCATTTACTCCAACGTCATCGATTTTATCGATAGAAGTAAAAATAATAAAATAATAATAATAATTTTAACATCTTAATTAATTCTTTTAATGGTGGCAGATAGCAATGTCGCTGGGGGGCTTAAATAACTGTTGTCGATGAGGAAAGAGAGTGATTGTGAGAGGTGAAGCAAATGGAGAGAATAAAGAGGACAACATATATGTCGACGCTCTACATATGTGTCAATATCGCTCTGCATCTATATCGATTCCACTTGACAACTGTGTCAATACAAATACAGATATATAGCAACGAAAGAATCACTCGTTGTCGTTAACGCATATATAGAATGTTACATCATTCTCTTCGTTGTCTCACATTTTGTCACCGCTTTTCTTTTTCATCCATCACAATCACTCATGGCTCTCAACGGTGGTCTCGTCCATCATCATCAAAAAAATAATTAAAATATTAAAATTATCTTTTTATCTATTATTTTTATACTTTCATTGGTAAAACTGACGATATTAGAGTCAACGAAATTAGATGTTTTACTTTCATAATTATATAAAATTTAATATAAATTTTTTAAGTTTAAAATGAGAGATACTAAAAATATCTAAATATAAAGAATAATATATAATTAATCAAAAATCTTTTCTAAGGGAAAGGAATTGAATGAGTCGGATCGCGATCAAGCAATTACTGCTCTGCCAAATCAATCCGAACACAGCTTGTGGAGAGGAGGACCGAATGATAAGTGTGTGCTAAGACAATGCAAAAGCAGAGAAATATTATATTAACGATGTACGAGTGGCAATGAGTAGCTAATAGATAAAAAGCTGCGGAAAACAGATGGAGGGTATGATTGGTTTACGGCACTGACAAATTAGTTTGGTAGCTATATTTCCGCGTCCCTCAAACGACCGATTCCATCCATTTTTATCTCACACTATAAATGTTTTGTACTCCAAAAAATGAAAATATTAACATCTCCATATTCACACATCAATTAGGATGGTATCCAAATTAGTACATCAAGAATGTACTCTCTAGATATTCGATTTATACTCTCGTGACATAATCTCTAATATGATGATAAATTTTACTAGTATGATAGATGATGATAAAATACTTTAAACATTCGCTTCCTAAATTGACTTAGTCAGTATGACTCTACTAAGTTCAAATGATATTGATCTATGTCAAAGTAAAAAAGCGTTATTTTGTAACCTATAAAATGCGAGAATCTCCTAAATTCGCACCTCATTATTCTCATGACACTAAAAAACTTACTTTCATATGGTAAAAAAAATATATTCAAACATGTCAAGGTAAATCAGGGAGTCACATAGCTTTCCTATACCTCTCTCTCTCTCTCTCTCTCTCTCTCTCTCTATTTTGATATCATAAAACTCTTAACATCTGAGTAATTTCTAATTTACTTTGTGTCAGAGTAAAATTAAACAAAAATATTTTGATTAAGAAATTTAATTAAGCAATAAGAGATTAAACTTAAGAAAAAAAAATTCTTAAAAAACCTTGGGGCATGAAATGTTATACTAACACGTATTATTGATCTTCGGGTAGATTTGATCTAAAGATCCATCCTAAGGTATAATCAAGTATGGATTTATCTTCGAGTACGATCGTAAGAAATCCTTGAATATGTTTTAGCACCAACATAAAATAAAAAAATAGGAGAAAGAAAAAATAAAACTAAGGGTAAAAAAATTGAATTAATATACATTCAATCTAACAAATGGTTTTGATATAATCGTTTTAATTATTTGAGCAATCATTTCCTTGACAGAGAGTTATGAGAAGGAAAAATGATTTCCGAAATTTAGAGTGTTCTTCATGGAGTTTTCCTTTCTACCCTGTACAAACGTATTTGTACTACGTGACAAGTACTAATTGGACATGGCTCATCTGATCTTATAGTTTCTGAGAGAGATCTCTATATATGTTAGGGACCCTTCCGCTAGCAGCCTTGATGCTGTTTGGTTTCCCGTCTCGACTACAATGAGCTTTTGGATCGAAGGATCACGTATTAGTATGTCCTCGAATCTACTCCATTTGGCGTCAAGTGTACATCCACACCGCCCTCCTCTGAGGAAGAACCAAAGCGAAGCACGAGGAATCCGATGCACTGACGAGAAAGAAAGCCACTGACAGTACCGCGCACATTCACAAACCTCCAAAGTCCAAACCGTAGCAGCACAGCCCTGCCGTGCCGTGCGCCACCGATGCGCCAAAAAGCCTCTCTCGTCACGAGAAGAATCTTAAGCTTTTGCACCTTGAGACAACAACCGATCGAGGGCACGGAGACAAGTGGGGACGGGAAGGAGGACAATGGCAAAGTCTCCACAAAAAGAAAAGAACGGAACTATGCGTTTTAACTTGTGCCAATCGCCATGAAGTTGCAGAATAGTGTCGACACCGACAGCTCTTTGGTGAAGAAACAGAAGAACTTTATTTGCTTTGCCGGAAGCACCCCCTGCTACAAGGAGGAAGATGAAGAAGCACTCATCATTAATACATTGCCGACAACTAGTGCCAGCTCATGAAGTACTGCTGATCACCAGCAATCCTAGACGCACAACAACGACAACTTGATTTCTAGAGCAGAGACTTTGAGGTTGAAAACCTTATTTGATTTCCCGGTACGTAGTGGCAGGATAGACCCCAACAGCTACAATCAATTACTAAGTACTTCTCGGAACCAGTGAGCAGAGGTCTTGGGGTATCTCTTCAACCCATTCCTGTAGTCGACGTATACGATCCCGAAGCGAACCGTGTAGCCGTCGGACCACTCGAAGTTATCCAGCAACGACCATGCGAAGTACCCTCTCACGTCGACTCCTTCCCTGCCAATACCAACGAACACATAGCTCCACTTTACTCCTGGAACAAGTACAATTCAAATGCAAGCAAACCTGATAGCTTTCTCAACGAAGTGTAGATGATTCTTGTAGTAGTCAACCCTCATATCGTCTTGTAGGGCTTTGTCAAGTGGCCATGACGCGTTGTTGACCTCGTCGACTCCTAAGAGGGACAGCAACACATGATGATTAAGACTTAGTTGTTGTGCGTACATTATGTCTCATGCGCGTCGGTGAATATTCTCATATACTTGCCGTTCTCAGTGATGTAGATGATTGGATTGTTGTATCTGTTCTTAAGATACAACAAGGCCTCTCTGATGCCCATTGGGTAAACAAATAGCCAATCCGAGGCAGCCTGCATCACAAGCATAGAAATGAGTTGCTCATCGAGCCAACCACTGTGCTGCAACATTAAGCTGATCTTACCTGAGTGCCGATGGGAGTCCCTCGTCGCTTACCTGTTTCGATGGAAAGAAAGAACAACACTTAATACGCAGAAATATGAGATGACAAGAAGGAAGTCTGCGCCTGTTTACCGCTCTGGAGTGTGTAGGAATCGAGATCGTAGCTGGCGTTAAGTTTCCTCAAAAGGGAAATGCTATCAGCGAAGTAGGTGGTGTAGTAATTTAGTCCGATGAAGTCGAATGATCCTCGAACCATTTTAGATTGCTTGGCACTGAATTTTGGCAGGCGACGCCCGACGATCGCCCTCATAGTAAATGGATAGTCGCCTTGAGTCAGAGGATCCATAAACCTACACCACAAGTCGCATAAATCCATGATCAAGATTTTGTGAACAAGGCCATCCTGTTAGTGTTTGCGTGAAGGCCACAACTCACCATCCAAACATGAAATCTAAAGCTCGTGACACAGCATCTTCATCAGATTTGGAATTCGAGTAAGGCACGAACCAGTGAGTGATCAGTGTTATGCCTATCATTCCCTTCTGAGATGCCTGACGACAAATGTATATAATAAGATAGATTAAATGTATATAAATGTATATGCTGCTTACCTGATACTTGCGTCGGTACAGCTTCACGGCAGCTGCATGGGATAGCAGCTGATAGTGAGCACAGAGGTAGGGCTCCCGAGCTGAATCGCCTTCGGTGCACTTGCCTTCAGCCCATGGAGAACACCGACCGGGTGCAAATGTACCGGTCGAATACCCCCTGTCGCAAAACGTCCATGGCTCGTTCAACGTGATCCAATGCTTTACCCGGTCCCCGAATTCCTTGAAGCATATCTCGCTGTAGTCGCGGAAGTCATTCCTGCATGTTTGGATCACGGTGACCAATTAGTCTAGGTATTGGTTTGTCTGAAGAGGCCAGCTGCTGATGAGTCAAGCCTCTCGAAGAAGAGATACGTTTGAGGTCCACAAGAAATCTGTGACTTACACGATCCGTGGGCTAAGGAAACCTTGGTATTGTGATTCGAGACCCTGAGGAAGATCCCAGTGGAAGAGGGTCACAAAGGGCTGCAAGCCTGCAGATGTCGAGAAGAAGAGTTATTCTACATGGTTGCTAACCTTTCCAATCCTATGTTGAAGGGCCACATACATACCATGGTCTAGAAGATCATTGATAAGAGTGTTGTAATAATCTATGCCTTCTTTATTGACTCCACCACTCAAACTTCCATCTGATATCAGACAACGAGGACTTGTCAAACGTTTCATTAGCTAGGAAAGGAATTCAATGATAGGAGATCGTTCCAAATTCGTAGCTTTCTTACTGGGTAGTATCCTGGACCAGGAAATGGAGAACCTGAAAGCATCCATGCCCATATATTTCAAGAAGCCTATGTCTTCCTGCAGCTTTCGGTAATCAGCAATTGGTAGGCAATGCGTATCACGTGGATAACGATTGCTACTTTACCTTGTAACGATGATAAAAATCGATGGCCACGTCGCCGGAGCTTCGATCTGCTATCGCGTCTGCCAAACACACAAATCATATGTTATATATATCTTTTAGCTGAACAAGTCAAACGACAGCAACAAGTAGGATGGTAAGTGTAGAGTCAATCGCACGCTGTGGAATACTTGAACGCAAGACAGAGATAGCACACCTACTTCTTCTTACCTTACAAATGTTACACTTCATCAATACAACCAGAAATAATTTAAAGAAAACGTATAAATTATGTTGGAGATGGAAGAGATTAAGTGAGTTAGCAGCGTTGAGCTTACGACACATTAATTGAGATGCGCTAGTTATTGGGTTACCAATAAAAGAATCATATATACAACTATTCCAAGAGTAATAACATCAAGCAAGTATTTCGTCACATACAATTTGTTGACTGGCTGGCCAACTTGAACGGAGTTATTGATTGAGTTTTGCTCTTTGAAATTTACAGTGAGAGAGAGAGAGAGAGAGAGAGAGAGAGAGAGAGAGAGAGAGAGAGAGAACCTGGGTGATCGCGGGTGAAGGTATCCCAAATACTTGGTTGCCTATCACCTTCAGCAGCAGCGCCTTCGTACTGTGAACAGGAGATAAATCAGTTGATGATCGATCAAGAGACACAGAACCAGAAGTTTTCTTTCTGAAAACTAATTAAGATCGAGAAAGCCATGAAAAGCCGACCTGATACGCGGCGGAGGCAGTTCCGAAGATGAAACCCGCAGGAAAACTGCTTCGATGAACATCCTTCTGCTCCGTATGCTCTTGCGCTGCCACCATCAGTATCAACAAGGAGAGGGGGAGGAGAAGGCCACTGAGTCCGAGAGCCATTGATGTCCAAGAGGTGGCAAAACGTCGCCAACAAGTGGAGGTGGGGGTGTGGGGAGGAGAATGTCAAAGCACTATATAGCGCCACTGGTTCTTAAATTGATGGCACAACGTCGTATGCGGCTGTAGAATCTCCAAGTATACCGCAGTTTCTGTGGTGGTAAAACCTGTTTTCCTAATGCATGGGTTTGCAATGAGAGGCAGCGAAGACTTTGTGTGGGTTGATTGATGCACAGAGGCGGACATCTTTGGTGGTCCAAATTATGTGAACCTGGCAAGCGGACACTGTTGAAATTAAACATTTCATCAAAAAAAAAAATTCATTACGGAGATTTATTATATTAAAAATTTATAAAAAAAATAAATCAAATTAGTTATTGATTCTTGAAAGGATTTCTTGAAGAAGAATGATTTATCTTGAATATAATTAATATAATATATCTTTTAAGACTATATAAACCCCATATATTGATCATAAAATAAATAGAGTTTCTAAAATTATAAAAAAAATTTCTTGAGAGAAATATAGAAGATCGAAGCTTATCATACTCTTCCTCTATTTGATAACTTCATCCCTTCTTCCCAAATCTCAATTATTTCCTTCAATCGTCCATCTCTTATTATAATGAGGACAGTCGATCTTTTCTTTTCCATTATACATATAAGAAGTATAATTAGCACATTTTGTAATTACTAAATCATAACAAATCTTTTACATTCTCATTGATGTTCGAATACGCTAAATATATTCTTTCTTAAATTTACTGATTCAAACATAATAGTAATTGACAATTGCAACCCCAGCAAATACTGTTAAGAAATTATTTCTTTTACATCTTAATCCAGAATATTCCATGACAAGAAATTATCTTTTCTCCAGACATAGAACTTGATTAAAAATGATATTAAATTTATATCTGGATTAATTCCTCCCTATGTCACACTAACCTTTTGCCCTTTCTGGCTTCTTTAATTAGGATTTTTTTTCCCAAAAAAATTTATTAGGAAATAATTTATATCTATTGGCGTCAATCAAAAGATCCAAATCAGGAGGAAATAAACAAAAAAAGTTTGTTAATTCCATGAAAGACTATAAAGTTTGTAATAAACCACTTAGTGATATATTGTAGATAGTTAGATATTAGGTATAATAATAAAGAGTGATCACCAAAATTACATGCTATATAATTACGGTAGGACTCTTTCTACGCTAAGATACTGCTGCCACCTTCTAAAAATACCAATTAATTACACGAATTCTTTCTCAAAATACACGTGTTATTTTATAATATACCACTAAGAAAAATATCCTTAGTAATGTAATATAAATAGTTAGATATTAGGTACAATAACAAAGAGTAATCGCCGTAGGATCCTTTCTATGCTAAGACACTGCTGCCACCTTCATGCATGCCAAAACATTAACTAAAGCACAACTGAAGGAAAAAACACAAAAAACTAAATTAAACGACATGGAATGGCTCAGAAGAAATTAAGGAAAAAGAGCCTTCCCAACCTGCACAGAAATCTTTGCTTTCCTTCTGCTAACCATTTATGAATAGATCTTAGAAGAACTGTCTCAGGGCCGGACAAGACTTCATCTGACATAGATCACTGTGGCTGCAACTGAAGAACAATAAATGCCCAACTTGGGACCTACTGTTTGCTGGAAATAACAATTGAAATGAATGCCAATACCAAAATATCGTGCAGGGATCAGTGCGTTGGACGGCCTGATGGGTCATCTGCTACCCTATTTAAGCCATGATAGCTCCAATTTACCTTCCGAGCCAACTCAAGCATACCTGAAATCTGTCCATGACCAAGATCAGTGCGTTGGACGGCCTGAAATCTGTCATGTAGGGTGTTCTCAGTGCTTGTCCCACCTCCACAGGTAGTAGTAGAACCTAAGGGTTTGTCATGGCTGGCTGTCCCATTGCGGTTCCATCAGAGATGTTGCTCGTCATGGTAACTGAAACCTGATTCCTGTTGTTTCATGGTGGCGCTGACAGAAGAGAGAGAGAGAGCACCTGGAGTGAGGGACTCCTGCAAGACGTACGACACTGGAGCGGTTGTCCAACCTCCACAGGCAGTAGACCCAAGGGTTTGTCATTGCAGGCTGTCCCATGGAGGTTCCATCACAACTACTGCTCGCTGAGGTAGGTTGCTCTTGTTCCATGGTGGTGCTGACAGAAGAGAGAGAGAGAGAGCACCTGGAGTGAGGGACTCCTGCAAGACGTACGACACCAGGAGTGCTTGTCCGACCTCCACAGGCAGTAGACCCCAAGGGCTTGTCATGGCTGGCTGTCCCATTGAGATTCCATCACTGCTACTGCTCGTTGTGGTAGCTGAAACCTGGTTCCTGTTGTTCCATGGTGACGCTGACAGAAGGGAGAGAGAGAACCTGGAGTGAGGGACTCCTGCAAGACGTACGACACCTGAAGTGCTTGTGCAACCTCCACAGGCAGTAGACCCCGAGGGTTTGCCATGGCTGGCTGTCCCACTGAGGTTCCATCACACATACCGCCCGCCGAGGTAGCTGAAACCTGGTTCCTGTTGTTCCATGGTGGCGCCGACAGAAGAGAGAGAAAGCACTTGGAGTGAGCGACTCCTGCAAGACGTCCGACACAGAAGAAGGACTTCTCATAACTCGCTGCATAGAATAATAATGAGACCCATGCACCACAGATGGAAGACACAAGACAAGACCCGGTGATCACCAGCTACCCAATCATGCAAAACATTTGCTGTAGAGTTTGATGAACTTGGGTGATTTAAAGAGTTCCTCGAAAGCTTCTGAGTCTGCTGAGTTCTCCTATCAAACAAAATAAAGCATCATGGATTCCAATCCAGAACTCGTCCGACAAATCTAACAAACGAACAACATAGCACAGCACAGATGTTTCTAACCATCCAAGGATGAGGCCTCACGATGACACTGTGATGAGGGAGTCACAGGAGGCGGCTTCCTTCGACGATCATTGAGGCCCGCCAGCCGTCGGCAGCAACCATGCTTCCCATGATCGAAGTCAGGTAGTGGATGAAACCTGGATTTGGCATCTTTTCCATGAGTTGATGAACAGGCCTCAATTAATTATTTAAATGCATTAAACTGTGGCAATAAACATATATCGTTCGTCCATCATTCAGATTAATCCCAAAAGGTTATCCTAAGATCGATTCAAATTCCTATAGCCCAAGCTACAGAAAGCATGCAACATAAAGGAAACTGGAAAGCTTATTACTGAACAGAATAAAGTCAATCTGAGAACCATCTAATAAGAGGATACAAATCTTACACAAAGCAGTCTAACGTGATGTTGCAGAGCCCATAGTGACGTTTCCAGCAAAGAACAGAGATCGATGTCTTCCTACCTAAACATCATATTGAAATCAAAGTCAGACGCAGAGGTGTAGAAACTAAAGGAACAAAACTTGCCAACGAAAGAGATTCAAAGAAGCAACGAAGCAAACAGAATCAAATCAAACCTGCTACATGGCTGACTGACAGAACTTTTGTTCCTGTTAGAAGGACTAGTATATTATGAGCTCACTATATATAGATCGAGTCAATGAAAAGATCAGATGATAAAATATAAAACAAACACAAGTAAATTGACGACCGGAGAAAATCCTTAAATGTGCTAAAAAAATAAAAAAATGAAATTATAGAATTGCCCCTATTGGCCAAAGTTGACTTGTTGACCCGTCAACTACCTCTGTTTCCTCTTCTCTACGGTTGCTGCCACGAGCACCGTGGCCGGCCGGCGACGAAGATCGGAGATGAGGAGGAGAGAGTCCTTGGTCAGATTTGGGCTGGAGCAGTGTGAGATCTCTCTCACGTCTCCCTCACTTCACAGGTTTCTCCTCTCTTCTTCTCCCATCCCCTTTTGTTGTTCCCCAAACCTGCATTATAGGAGCGAGGGAAGGTGGAGGGCTCGCTACCCGGGAGAGGAGAGGTGTGGCTGCATGTGGGCGACTGTGGCCAGCGCCACGGGCCCACGAGCAGGCGACGAGGGCGAGGAGCGACTGCACATGAGCCGCCATGGTGAGCGTCGCGGTGGGGGGCCGCACGATGAGGCACGCGGTATGGAACTCTCGCGTGAGGACGGCGGCGCGAGCGCAAGCAGCGAACATTACGCACGCTGCGTTGAGGAAGCGAGGAGTGGGGCCGGTGAGAAGTTGACTTGGTCAACATCTCCAGTTGACCCGACTCGACCAAATCTGACTGAATTTTAAGTCAGTTTTCACAAATTCTCCTCTTGACAAAAAATTGGCATTGGTTGGGTTTTCTTCTCCCAAAAATGCCTCATAGGACATTAAATTAAAACTTAATATAAGTTGATCAAATTCAAGTGAGTGACTTCTTCATGATGTCAGTCCAGTTATGAGTAATATCAATTTTGTGAAGTTGAACTTTCTTTTTAATGATAACTTGATAAATAAAATGATACCTGATGATATATTTGGTTCTATTATGACACAATACATCTGGTTATTCGAAGAAAAAAATGACTATCATTATGCATAATGATATCTTTTTTTAATTTATAAAAAATTATACTTTGACTATCATTTATGCATAATGATATTTTTTTAATTTATAATTTTTATCAATTATTTTAATCGAATTACTTTCTTGCTTTAGTTATTGTTGTGTCTTTTACATGGTTGAAAGGATAATAGTAGATTAGAGCCTACTTTCAAACTCACTATGTAATCGCCTATAGTAAAGACATAGAAGGTAATGAATATCTGTTTGTTAAGATCCCCAATATAATTAGAATATAAAAAAACAACTATCATTTATAAATAGTAAGCAGAAGATGTGACTATCTCTAATTCGTTGCTCATAAATGAAGACTATATGTCACATGAGGCTACATAGTAGAGAAATTTACGAGCATAATAGGTTTATTAGACGATAGAAAATTCTCAAAATTGAAAAAATGTGAGCTTTGTATTTTTGGAAAGTAAACTAGAGTTTTTTTTTCTACTCGAAGGAAATCCTTAATTACATCCATTCAGATTTATAAGGCCCCTCCTTAGTAATATATCAAAAAAGAGCTCATGCTCACCTTTATTGACAACTTTTCAAGGAAGATATGAATATATTTTGTTAAATATAAGAGTGATATTTTTGAAAAATTTTAGATGTAAAAAGATATGATGGAGAAATAAATTAGGAAGCATGTTAAAACACTCCATATAATGATATGAAATTTTACAATAATGAATTCAATAGTTCTTGTGTGAAGGAAGGAATCATTCATCTCACACTCCACAATATAATAAGATAGTAGAGAGAATGAATTGTACCATCTTAAAAATAGTATCATGCATAATCTTAAAAGCCAAGCTTCGATCGAGACGACATCGATCATAAATAAATCATCATTATTTGTAATTGAGTTCAAGATATTAGAAGAAAAATGGAGTGGATTCATTGCTTCTTGTTTATTTTTAACAATTTTTTGTTAAATGATGGTATGCTAAAACTTAGGTCAAAATATTATATTTTCTTTGGTTGTCCGTTAGGGGTAAAAGACTTTAAAATTTGGTTCCTAAAAATTTATAAATTCAAAGTACATAGAGATGTTATTTTTTATGAACATGTGCTATTGAGGAAGGTCAAGGAGGCTACAAAAGATGTAAAACCAATTACATAAGGAGTTTCAAATTTAAAATTATCCTTAGTACATGAAAAGCCTGTCATCACCCATACATCTCTAGAAGATAAATATGAGGAGGAAAATAATTAGTCGAGGAGGAGCACCCCTATAGCATTGCTCTTGATCGGTTATGTCGCGAACCATATACATCTCTAGAAGACAAATGTCCTATGCACTCACAATTGCTAAGAACTTGTAGAGTATATAATAGTCAACTTCGTACCATCAGGCTTTTGGTAATCTATGCTCAAAGAAGTGATATCAGACAAGGTGATAATAGAGGAGTTATAATCATTGTTGAAGAACTGGGAATTGGTAAAACGTACACCCAACAAGAAGTTGGTTGGGTGCAAGTATACTTTAAAGTCAAGGAAGGGGGCAGCTATAAGACTCATTTGATGACTAAGAAATATAGTCGTATATTAAATATCAATTATAAAGATATTTTTATTTGAGTCTTACTAGCTTTGGTAGCAACATTCAGTATAAAATTAGAGTAACTAAATGTAATGATGACATTTTTTTTATGAAAACTTAGAAGAAGAGATCTCTATTGAGTAGTTAGAAGGGTTTGAGAAAAAAAAGAATGAGAACCATGTTTATTTACTAAGAAGTCCCACTAGGACCTCAAACAATCTTCTAAGATATAGATGACTTGATCAATTTATGCTATATTTTAGATATAATAGATTATTTTATGATATATATATCTAAAAAAATAAATAATTTTATAATATATTTATATTGTATGTTAATGATATATTTATTACTAAAAAAATAAATCTAAAATAAATAGACTTAAAAATATGCTATGCAATCACTCTTGACGCCTTTGAGTGCATCCCACACATGTCGATAATAATAAGTTCTATTATTATCACAGTTACATCTATCCTATATCCCTCCATATGGCACTTTGAGAGTCGTCACTTCTCATCCGGTACTATCTTCTTCTGCCTCTTTACCGACAGCAATAATGGCACTAACAAATGAGCAGGAGCTTGAGGGGGCTTAATAAGTTCCTACCACCACCACCATCCTTCAAGATAGTCAATGGAGGTAGGGAAGGCCCCGAAGAATTCAAGAGAGTTGATGGAATCCATCTTCATCGTTGAGATGTTATTGTGAGGGATCTACCATGAGAGGAAGGTTTAGGAGTCGTAATAGTAATTGGGTGGTGTTGTGAGGTTTTAGAGTTTGTGAACAAAAGTTCCACTTTATGTTGTTTATCATGAAAATATTTTAGTTTTCAAAATTTACTAAAATTATCTATCTTAAGTTTGAAATATTTTAACTATTGAAATATTTGTGGATGAACTATTAGTATTATTCATCTTTATATCCTTATTATATGAAATAATCTTCATTCATCAAATAATTTCCTGTTTAAATAAAATATAAGCTAATCTAGTTGATAGTTATCATAAGACCATGAGATCGAATCTCACCATTTATATTATTATTATTATTATTGTTGTTGTTGTTGTTGTTGTTGTTGTTGTTGTGTTGTTGTTGTTGTTGTTGTTGTTGTTGTTGTTGTTGTTGTTGTTGTTGTTGTTGTTGTTGTTGTTGTTGTTGTTGTTGTTGTCGTCGTCGTTGTTGTTGTCGTCGTCGTCGTCGTCGTCATCGTCAAATATGGTTCTTCCCATATATTGACTAGACTCACTAAAATCCGATTCAATTTTAAGACAGTTCCCATAAATTCTAGTCATAAAAAAATTGATGTCAGTTCAACTCTAAAAACTTGTATCTTCTCTTCTTTCAAAAATACCCCATAGGGCATTAAACTAAAGCTTGATGTAGATCGACCAAATTCAAATAGTCCATTGGGTTGTAAGCTATATCAATATTGTGAAGTTGGCTAGAGGACACGGCTTTATCTTCATGTCCATTGAGTTGCGAGCTATATCAATCATGTGAAGTTGAAATATTCTTTTAGTGATAACTTCATAAATAAAATGATATTTGACATCGATATGTTTGGTTCTAGTACATCTGATCCTTCAAAAAAAAAAAAATATATTTTGACTATCATTATGCACGATGATATCTTCTTTTTAATTTATAAATTTAATTAAATTATTTTTTTCATTACTTAAGTTATCACTATATATTTCCCCAAGGTGGTTGAAAGCACAATAGTAGATTGGAACCTACTTTCCAACTCATTGTGGTATCACCTATAGGAAAGACGTAGAGGGTAATGGATCTTCATTTATCAAGATCCTTAGTATAATTAAAATATGAAAAACTAATTATATGTCCTTCGGGTCTAAATAGTAGTAGAAGATGTGATTATCTCTAATTTGTCTATTTTAGATGAAGATCGTGTTGGGAAATCTTTGGGGGCGACATCACATGCGCAGCGAAAGATCAAGAAAAATAAAATCCCCAATTTCCCAAAAGGATGTTCATCATCGTGCAAAGATTTGTGTGCATAAATCCGCGAAACAAACTGCGTATAAGATAAATTGTGTTACATAGGGAGATCGTATATCCCTATTTCCTTACAGATCTCTAGGAGAGGATGAAGGAGGTCAAGCGTCCTCCTCTCTAGCGGTGATCCACACAGCAGGGCTGCGACGACGCTCCTAAAAAAACTTCAGGCCTACTCTGAGGTAGAGAGGGGGAGGAGAATAGGAGAGGCAAGCAAAGGCTCTAGCCCATGAGGCTCTAAATCCCTCATATTTATAGAGGCCCCCTGTCAAACTCTAATGGATCCTCCCCTAATGGGTATTGGATCTGCATCCAATTATCCAAGCCTTTTAGATTAGTGGATCAATATCCAATAATCTCTCATGGGCTTTTATTGGATCTCGTCCATGGGATCCAATAATTCATGGGCTTATTGGATATCCAATAAGATAGGGGCTCCGACGGATATCTCATAACTGAACCTCTATTCATCGCAACACCTACCATATGTGTGTGACCCTCTAGGCCCAATATCGAGCTGGCCGTGAGTCATAGTTGTCAAAACTCCTTCTGGCTCAGTTTATTATTATCTCTATAATAATTCACTCGACTCATCGATTACGAACGTACTAAGCCACTACGCCGTAGTCCCCAGACGATACAGGGGAATCCAATCTATTGGACCTGTATGTCCTCAGTTATCATGTACCTATAGTCTCTCATTCATCTAATATCCCAAAGACCGTATATCGAGCATGGTGCTGTCAGACCCATACGATTTCTACTCGAGTCTCGCTCTAATCGGATTCTCCGGGAGAACTCTTTCTCTCTCAACCCGAATGACCCTGCACAGGGATTTGTCTGAGCAAGAATACATGGGATATTCCTCTCATGACGCCGAGAATGAATGATCCTCTATCGACACTCAATAGCCCTCGTAAGGTCGATTGCCACTCCCAATGACCAATTGTACTAGATCTGGGACAGCCAAATCTATAAGTCTGGTATCAAATAGTGGAGCACTCATACAGCACATCCTTGGTGTCTCAAGTCTAAGGACCAGATACACCACTAGGACTACAGAATCGCTGTCTAACAATAAGGCATCATCAACCATCCAGTATTCCATAAGCGGATCAATCAGTGAACTCATTCTCCAATGAGCACTTGTACTGTATCCCTAGTGTCTCCACACGAGCAGCTATGAGACCAACTGCATCCATCATATGGATGGGTATACAACACACCAGTTTGTCCGGTTATCACGATGTCCCTCTCGAGTAACCTATGACCGGGATTATTTAGGATATGTGTTTAAAGGTGAATCGATCTTATTATCGTGATCTCATCACGATCCGATTCCCATTACACAGATCCAAGGACATCACAATATATACATGCATATATGCAATAGACAATATATAAAGTGATAAATGTCAAAATATAATAAGCAAAAAAAGATTATATGTCAAGTCACACGTGTCATCACTCACGTGATTGGCTTGCTGGGCACCTATGACTAGCAGACCGTACAAAGATGTAACATGTGACGGGGCCACATGATAGAGAAATGCATTATGATTTAAACAAGGTTTGTTGGATGATAGAAAGTTATTAAAATTAGAACAATAGGAGTATTGTATTTTTAAAAAGCAAACTAGAGTTCTTTTCTCGCGTCGGACGACATCATAAGAAAGAAATCCTCAATTATATCCATTCATATTTGTGGAGTCCCTTACTAGTAACATCTCAAGGAGAAGCTCGCTATATGCTCACGTTCATTGATGACCTCTCAATAAAGGAATAATCCTTTACTAATAATATTTCAAGGAGAAGCTCGCTATATGCTCACATTCATTGATGATTTCTCTTAGTACATTTTGTTACATATTAGAGTGATATTTTTGAAAAATTTTGGATGTGAAAAAAATATGACGGAGAAACAAATTGTGAGGTATGTTCAAACACTCGGTACTTACAATGGTCTAGAATTTTTGCAGTGATGAATTCAACAGTTACCATGTAAATGAAAGAATTATTCATTATCATATAGCATCTGACACTACACAATAGAACGGAATAGCAAAGAGAATGACTTATACTATCTTGGAAAGGGCACCGTGATCTTAAAAGCTGAGCTTCCAAATCATTCTAGGTCAAGACAACATCAATCGTATACAACTTGATAAACAAATCACTATCAGCAGCAATTGAGCTTAAGATATTAGAAGAAAAATGGAGTGGATCCCCTGCTTCTTATTTACCTTTAAGAATTTATGGTTATAAAGTACATACATGGGTGAATGATGATAAACTAGAACTTAGGTCAAAATATTATATTTTCTTTGGCTATCTCTTAGGGGTAAAAGGCATAAAGTCAAAATAGATAAGGATGTTATTTTTGATGAACGGGTACTATTGAGGAAGGACAAGGAGGCTGCAAAAGATTTATAACCAATTTCACAATGAGTTTTGATTCCAAAATCATTATTCGCACATGAAATACCTATTGTTACTCATACATCACATCTCAAGAAGATAAGAAAAGTAGAGGAACTATAATCAACCGAGGATGAGCAACCGTATAGCATTGCCCTCTATTGATCATATTACGGATCATATCCAAACCTAAAGGACACAAATGATATCACATACGCAATTGTTGTTGTTGAGAAGTTGCAGAGTGTAGAACAGTCAACTTCATACAATGAGAATTTTGATAGTCCATACTCAAAGAAGTAACATCAAACAAGATGACGATAAAGGAGGTACAATCGTTGTTGTTGAAGAATCGTACTTGAAAATTGGTGAAACCTCGACCCAACAAGAAGCAAGTGAAAGTGGGTCTTTAAGATAAAAAAAAGGAGGCAACTATAAAACTTGTTTGGTGGCTAAGAAATATAGCTAGATATTAGGTATCGATGATAAAAAATACATATATTTTTAGTTGCTAAACATATTTCTATTTATGTTTTGCTAGCTTTAGTAGCATTATTCGATCAGAAATTAGAGTAGCTGAAAGTGAAAATGATAATTCTTCACAAAAATCTAGAAAAAGAGAACTATATTAAATAATAAGAAGGGTTTAAGGGAAAAGAGAAAGAGAACTATATTAACTCGTCTTACAACATCAAACCGTTTTCGTAATAGTATAAATTATTTAATCAATTTATGCTTAATTCTAGATATAATATATTATTTTATGATAATTATGTATATCTTAAAAAGGGGTAAATAATTTTTTATAATATATTTATGTTGAATGTTGATGGTATTACTTATTGCTATGGAAAAATTAGTCTAGAATAGAGAGACTTAAAAATATGCTTTCTAATCACTCTCGGAGACCTTTGAGTGCATCCCACACGTCGATAATAATGTGTCGTCATCACAGTTACATCCGCCCTACAACCCTCCACCTGTACTACCTGCTTCTACCTCTTTGTCGATAAGAGCATGAGGGGGCCTCAATAAATTCCTACTATCACCATCATCCTCCAAGGTGGAACCCATCTCCATTCCTGTCATGCTGTGAGGGATTTACTAGAAGAGGGAGGCTTAGGAGTCCTAAAAGTAGTTGGGTGGTGATGTTGTGAGGTTTTGGAGTCTAGTGTTACGATTTATGAACAAAAGTTTCATTTTATGTTTTTTTTCATGAAAATGTTCTATTTTTTTTAACTATTGAAATATTTGTGGATGAATTATTAGTATTATTCATCTTTATATCCTTATGATATGAAATAATTTTCATTCATCTAATAATTTCCTGTTCGAATAAGATTATCAGCTAATCTCGTTGATAGTTATCATGAGATCGAATCTCGTCATTTATAATTTATAAAATAATAATTATTATTATTATAATTGTAATTATAATCAAATACGGTTCTTGTCGTATATTTATTTCGCCTTTCGCTTTGCATCGTCGTGCTATAACCACAACCCTCATCGGCAATTCATCACTCGCAAGCCGGGAGCGGCGGCCCGCAGAGGCACTTGTTGTGGAAGAAGGCGTATCGATCGAACCTTTGGATCCCCTCCCCGCTGGGTATCGGACCGCAGAGCCGGTTGTAGCTCACGTTCAACAGCTGCCACTCCACGTTCCCCATCTCCGGCGGCAGCCTCCCGTAGACCCGGTTGTGGTTTAAGTCCAACGCCGTCATTTCCTCCGGGATCTCCACCTGGGTAATGTTGAACTCGATTGCGTGGTTCCTCGACAGGTCCAGAACCTGCAATGGCTTGGACTTTCCGAACAGGTGCGCCGCGTCGCCGCTAAGTTGGTTGCGAGACAGGTCGATCCTCTCGAAGGTGTTGGACGCGAAGGACGGGGGAATGGAGCCCGTGAGGTTATTGTTGCTGAGATAAAGGTAAGCGGTGGGCAACCGGGCCAGCGAGTCGGGGATGGGACCAGTGAGCCGGTTGTGGTCGATGGCGAGGTAGCCGAGGGGGAGCGTCGCGAGGGACGCGGGAATGGAGCCGGAGAACTGGTTGAAGGCCAGGTTGAGGTAATCAAGGCGGGTGAGACTTGTGAGGAAGTCCGGGACGGGGCCGGAGAGGCTGTTCCAGTCGAGGCGCAGGAAGGTGAGGTCGGTCATGGTGCCGATGGCAGGGGGAATGGGGCCAGTGAGGCCGGGGTTCTTGTGGAAAGTGAGTGAGGTGAGGAAGGGGAGGTGGGCGACGGCGGACGGGATGGCGAAGGAGGTGTTGGTGCCGTCGATGTAGAGGGAGGTGACCCGGCTGGTGGTCTCGTTGCAACCGACGCCGAACCAGTCGCAGCAGGCATACTGGGAGGTCCATGCGATGAGGACGTAGGGGTCGCCGAGCGCCTTCTTGATGGCGAGCAGGGCCTTCTTGTCATCCTTGTTGCATTTGCCCGAGGAGACCGGCGAGGAGGAAAGGAGGAGCACTAAGAAGAGAAGACAAAGGAAGTCCAGAACAGAAGCCATTATCGAAGGAGATGGGGACGAACGGTAAGGTTGGCAATGGTTTGTATATAGGCTTACGCCATTACCGGGGGACAGCACGAGTGCAGTGGGGACTCGAATCATTACGGCAGCTTGTCACCGTCGGTGACGTAGATGAGACCGTCACGTGGCCTCCTGTGTCGATTCGCCACACACAAGACATGTGTCCGGTGACCACGCATGATCTTTGCAGGATCCAAATCGGTGTGGCTTTTTTCACGCAATGACGTGTCCGTATCCTGTCCGCTCGTAGCGCAATTGCCACCGGTGCGAAATTAAAATCCTATTAAATGGACGTCTTGTAGCACTTCATCCATTATTGTGAGATCCTGTCGACGATAATTGCACTTTAGGATGTGGAAAGCAATAACCACGTGTTTCACATGCTCATAATTCTCCCGGGGACCATAATATGTATTCTGGGGTCCTTTCACACACACAATTCTCACGCACAATGCCAAGCCTCGTCAGTATGAGCTGTCCGGCGTGCGTATGTGGTCACTACGGGTCGACAAAAGCTAGTCTGTTGACTGCCATTTAGAATGAGTTGAATCGGTTGGGGATTACAACCTTTATCTATTGCTCCTTCCTCGTGAGGTTTCTACTATTGCCTCAGTCGATAGAAGAGACCCCAAGATACAAATCGACCTATAAATTAATTAAATCATATTATAATATAAAAATTGAGTATTGTTATCATTTTCTTATTAAACCTTAGGTTAATAATAATATATCCATCAAATCTTTATAAGTTAATTTTAGTTTTATTTATTTTAATATGAAACTAATCTGAAGTGTTATAAAGAATAAGAAAAATAATAAATAGGACTATGAAAAGATAGTCGTACAGATATGGCTAATTACACTTCATATATCAAAATATGTAAAAATGACTAATACTGCACACTCAGTACTTCATAAAATATGTTAAAAGAATATAAAAATCATTATGTAACTCCGAGTTCTAAACTTGTAATAAGTAACTCTATAAATCATTCAGCCTGCCAGTAACCACTGCATCGAGTTAATCTAACCATATAGTGAAAATTTTGACTCGTTCAGAATTGACTGTTTAGGTTCAAGATTTATGATATGATGAGATCAAAGTAGTATGATGTAATACATTCTCACTAAAAAGAGAAAGCTGCATTTTTTTTTTTTGTTTGGCATGATGTCATCCCAGAAGGTTATGATTCCTTCACACAAAAAAAAGTTCATTTGTTTTAACCAGTTCGTTGAACTCGTATGCTTGGAAATTAATTTAATTGTTCTAAAGCTATTTTAAATATCATCCGCTGGCGAACAATTTCAAACATAATCATTAATATTCCATATCTGCAAGCTCCACCGTGGACAATTTAGCTGCTGCAAGAACCATATTGAAAGACCTCCAAAACATGAAGTCTAGTTTAGATATTGAAATAAGCACTTGGGTGAGACGAGACGGGACTTGAGCGTCTCAGATTGACTAGGTGGTATGTTTTAATGAAGCATCGCTTGCATACTTACTTGAACCCAACCATCGAGTGCCTCAAGCCAGTGCTCGATTGAAATCATGTAATCAAACTATATTATTAAGTCTGGTCCAATTGAATAGTAGCTAGTTAGTTAGATTGAACCAACTAAACTATATAATATTACTATAGTTGAAAAACTCACCCTATTTTTCTTACTTTAGTACTACTAATCTCTATTTATTTAGAATTATTAGAAATATTATTAGGGTTTGAGAATTAATGACAAATGTACAAAATAATTCATAAGATTTATCAAAAATTTAAGAAAAGATCCTGCTTAAAAAAATATAATTATCTAAAGGATCTTAAATATCATAATACAGTTACTTCATCTTTTATGATAAAACTACTAAATGTGATATTTTTTATGTAAAGCAGCATCAAGGAACTTCAAGAATGTATCAATATGTAAGAAGTGTAGAAAAAGAGTTATTGGTTTATATAACAAAAAAATATAAATAAGTGAATCTTATGAGATTCTACTTAGAGGATAATGTTGAACATGATAATAAAGATTATTAAGGAGGATAAAAAGGAACCAATTGATTATATATATATATGATAACAAAAGTAAGAAGGGCAAATATGAACATAAATAAATATAAGTGATACTTGTGATAAAAAAATAAGAGAAAGTATAATTCAGTACATTGCTTGTTTATTCTATTATAGTAGCCTTCTCCTTAGTATTTATCATTTAGATAATTTTAAAAAGATGATTGAAACTATTGAAAGTTATAATTAAGGATTAAACCCTCTAAATTATTATAAGTTATGAGTTTTATAATTAAAAAAGAGTTAGATTATATAAATGACTTATTAAAGCATTATGGGAAGAGCATGGTTGCTCTATTATATCGTATGCTTAGATTGATAAGAGTAGTAGAAGTATAATTAATTTTATACTTAATTATTTTTAGGAATTATGTATGTGAGATTAATAGATAAATCATCTTTTTATGAAATTAGAAGAAAACAAATATATGAATTGATTGACAAGTTTATAAAAGAAATTGATAAACAAAATGTCATCCAAGTTATAACTGACAATTGAAGTAACTATGTATTGGTTGGTACGGAGGATATTGAAAAGATTCATAATATTAAGAACATTTTAGAAAGGATAATCTTTATCGTTGGATTTCTCTATAATTATATAGGGCTTTGAATATAATAAGAGAATTCATAAAAATTAGTGAGATATGATGTCACTCGATTTGCTACTTTATTCTTAACATTATAAAGTACGCATCATCAAAAAAATTACCTAAAAAACATGTTTACATTGAAGAAATATGTGATAAACAAATGAACAAAAGAAGCGAAAGGTAAGATGGCTAATAATATCATCTTAATATTATCCTTTTATAATTTTATAGTTAATACATTAAAGATAATGAGCTCTCTTGTTCAAGTTCTTTGAGTTACAAGTAATGAAAAAAAATTTATAATAGGATATATTTATGAGGCTATGGATAGAATAAAAGAGATGATTTAAAAGTCTTTTAGTGAAAATAAAGAAAAATATAAAAAAAAATATTTATAATTATTAAGGAAAGATGAAATTATCAACTTAATGGTTCATTATATACAGTAGGATATTATTTGAATTTAGAATATTTTTACTAGAATACTACCATTGAGTTTAATACATAAGTTATATGTAGATTATATAAGTGTATTACAAGATTAATTCCAAACTTTGAGCTACAGAATAATATCATATATAAATTATTTTTATATAAGAATATCGTTGGTCTGTTTGAAATTCTAATGGTAGTTTGATCTAGGACAATTACATTCCCAGATATATATAAATTTATATAATTAATTTCATGTATAGTATATTATTATTAATAATAAAATAAAATTATAACTAAATGATAGTGTCTATTGTGAAAATTTTATCCGGAACTATATTATTAGCTATCAAATTATAATTCTATAAATTATAAGCAAAACTATAGTGGATTTGAGCATGTATGGATCATAGAATATTTTTGTTTCAATTCATTTATTTTTTAGATAAAATATTAATATATTTTTAAATTATATAATATTACAGATTCACACAAAGAAAAAAGATAGTCAGAGCATCAACAATTACATGATCTGATTTATAAAGTATAATCAGTATTGAAGGATAATCATGATGTATGAAATACATTACTGATTTAAATGAGTGTAAGTGATGGAAATAAATACAAACTTATAAGAAGATAAGTTTGTATTTGAAGATGATAACTTAACTTGGGGGGATGCATGCCTCAAGGTTAGAGAATTATAGACATGTATAAGATAGATGGTAAAGATAAAAATAAGTATAAAGTCTAAGTTTATCTCCTACCGTGTCAAAGAGATGATGGTATATCTGAAAATGTTAATTATGATGATAATTGAATTTAATATAAACCTTTATTGTTTGAATCTTTTGATATTTTTGTTATTAGAAGATGGATAATTTGACTTAGTATTTTAGATTTTTTTAAATTTAATATTATATTTTTATTTATATAATTATATTTACTAATTATATTATTATATATTATTATTATTATTATTTTCGATCATCTCACTTTACTTAACTTGGGGGCATCTTAGAATCTTGATGCATTTTGACGTCTAATATCTTTAAAATAAATTATCGATCCGGTCTCATATTAATTTTCACTTCTTGAATCTATTTGAGACTCCATTTTCAGATCGATTACAGGAGCAATGCATCGGTAGATTATAATGATCATACGCTTATGAAGTATTTCCAACAACAGTTCACCTAAGAGAACGAGAAGTCCAGTCCGATATTAACGTTCAATTCTTGAATCTATTTCAGCATCCATTTTCAGATAGATTACAGGAGCAATGCATCAGCAGATTATAATGATCATATTATAATGATCATACTACATTACTTACGTACGTACGTCCACAAAATGACTCTCTCTTTTTTGTTTGTATGAACAATTTCTAACAACAGTTCAACCCAAGCGAAATCGCGAAACCAATTTGGCCGTCGTCTCGTCCACACAAATACAAAGGAAGAACAGACGAGACGAGACGAGACGAGATTCTTGAATCGGATGTCAGAGATTTGGGACGTCCAATTTATAGACCTCGAAAGCCGCCGCCATTGTGCCCTTTCCTGAGCGCCGGTGAGACCGATACCAAAAGGGCCTCTCTTATAGACCCTATCACTTGAACCGTCCGATACGTGGATCATCGTAAAATTAACGGCGATGATGTATTCCCCTGTTCTCTAAGGTCACGGTGGGCTTTCCCCCTGACAGCCGCCAGAAAGCTCTCTAATGGCGGTGCTCGACTGTGCCACTCCCAACAAGAGCTAGTCCTTTTCTCCCAGGCGAAGCCATCGTGATACGGAACCCTACGATTCGAGTTCGAGGTGAGGACGCAATTCCTGGGACTCTGCAAGAGAGGGCAATTTGGGCGCTTGTTCGCCGCGGGGAGGTGTGTCCTTGAGCATCCCGACAGTTCGCGTTCTGATGCTCGGCGAAACTAGTCATGATAAGGCGCCGATTGAGTCGAAGCATTGGTTCCTCCAAGATGCCTTGCCAGTTGAGTTCCCTCTCGATTCTGCCGGCTGTTTCTCCGGGCATTCTTGCTTCTTTCAAAAAGACGCCTTTTAGATTTGGGATAGGTAGACATAGTCTTTGTCGTAATTTTCTTCTTCCATCCTCGTCCGCTGTTCAGAAATACCAACCGACAGATCGAAGGGATGTTAAGTTGAGTAGCACTCCGTCATATGATCTTGGAAGAACTCGGCTTGGTGTTGGTGTGTCACTGTATGCTTTGTTTCCCAAGAATTGGCAAAACCAGCATCCGCATCGTTCCTTCTCTGCCAACCCGGCCCTGGTGGATACATATGATGGTTCTGCTGGATCACGAATCTCTCGTGTTACCCGGGCCAATGCGCAAAAAGCTCTCTTTGAGTACCTTCATGAGACCAGAAGCCTGCAGTTCGCTGATGCCGATCACATCAGCAAGAACTCTCCTGTGTTCCTCCAGAATCTCGTTGCAAAGGTTGATAATGAGCATAATGTTGGCAGATCCATCACCAGGTTCCTTCGCTACCATCCCGTAAATGAGTTTGAGCCATTCTTTGAGAGTTTGGGTCTGAAGCCATCAGAGTTGAATCCCCTTCTTCCCTGTGATATCATGTTTCTTAGTGATGACGAGGTCTTGTTTGAGAATTACCATGTTCTTTGCAATTATGGAGTTCCTCGAAGTAAGATTGGTAGGATGTACAAAGAAGGAACTGACATGTTTAGATATGGTCATGGTGTCTTATACACGAAGCTCCAAGCTTATGAAAAGCTTGGACTTGGCATACCTACTGTTATTAAGTTGGTTCAATGCTGCCCTACACTTTTGGTTGGTGATGTAGATGATGAATTTCTTCAGCTTCTTGAGAAGTTGAGAAGCATAGGGGTTGAGCTGGATGGTATCAGAGGATGTTTATCGGACAAACGTTCATATAGTTGGAGGCGGATACTTAAAATGCTGAGCTTTCTTGATGGAATGCATTGTAGCAAGGACGAATTGGCTGCTTTTATTAAAAGTAATCCAAGGTTTATTTTTGATGATTCTGGAAAGAAATTATACATTTTAGTTGCAATCCTATTGAAGCTGGGTATTAAAATGAACGACATTCTAGTTTTGTTCGTGCAGTACCCTCAACTCCTTGTTGGGAATTTCCCAAAGAACTTGTCGGAATCCGTGCAATTCTTGGCAGAAATTGGGATGGCATCAGATGATATTGCGAGAATTTTGTCTTCCCATGTCAAAGTTTTGGGTTCTTGTTCTTATAAGAAACCTGATGTTGTTTTGTCAAGCTTGAACTTATCTGCCAAAAGATTGTGTGAAATTATAAAGGAGGATCCTGAACAGTTTACTAACTTGGCTTCAAGGACAAAGGCTAGTGCTTTAGCTAAAGAAGTTGGAATTTTCCTTAAAGAAAAGACCAACTTCTTGTTGAAGCTAGGATTTGTTGAGAACTCGGACGATATGGTGAAAGCACTTTCCAAGTTCCGGGGCAGAGGTGACCAACTGCAGGAGAGATTTGATTGCCTATTGAATGCTGGATTAGAATGCGGCACTGCCTCGGATATGATAAAGTTGGTTCCTGCTATACTGAATCAATCAACGGAAGTAATCGAGAAGAAGATTGACTATCTTTTGAATAATTTGGGCTACCCTCTGGAATCGCTTGTGGCTTATCCAGCATTTTTGTGCTACAGTATGGATAAGATAAAGCTCAGGTTTTCAATGTATTTTTGGCTTAAGGAGCAAGGATTACCAACAGATGCTAAAAGAAGGAAAATGTACCACACCACCGTACCCTTGAGCACAATTCTTTCATGCTCAGAGGAAAGATTCACAAAATATTTTGTCAACTGCCATCCTGAAGGGCCAGATGAATGGAAGAAGTTGAAAAGATCAGTATCTTTGAGATAAAATGTTATATCCCAATCAAAGGAGCATTTTTCCACTATTTACTGTTTTTCTTACCAACAAGTATTCATTGAAACTTTGGCATGAGGACACATCCCAATGTACTGCAGTGTTGGACAAGTGACCGAGATGCATCAGTTAGTATTTCTTTGACTCTTCTTTGATGACATTATGATCAGGGCTTTATGCATCAGGTTCCTAATGGTCCTCCAAATTTGTCTATATATTTTTTCGGATCATAATCTGTTGCACTGCTGATAGAGCTTGTTGAGACTAGAACTGTCTCTAAGTTGATTTCAGTTTGGAGGCACGCCAACAAATACTAGTTTTTTTTATGTTGTTAGTGCCATACTGAATTTCCTGATAGCTAAGTTCATTAATGATATGTTCTTTTTTTATAGCAAAAAGATTATTCCATGTCACTTGTTACTTTGTTTTTTTTTCGATTTGCTTATTGAGCGATTGCATTATCAAATGTATTAAACACCAGATAGTTTCCTCATGGTATGCCTTAAGCCTTCTGATCCAAAGCCACAATAGTAAACTTGACCTATAAGCAGTGCTATAGAATGCAACTTGAACATTCAAAGTCTGCAAATAGAGAGCAGTGAAACCGGGGTTCTATAAAACCTATGCACCGAGGGTTGAGGTCATGGTAAAGGAGAATAGTTACATGATGATGGCGTTTGAAGGACAGCACAATTGTTGGTTTACTTGTAGAGTTTTTTTCTTCTTTCTTGCCGGTTGCTATTATCCTACTGACAATATTCTCTTGCAACATCAGACTTGGCGTAGATAGTAGTGTTACACCTTCAGGAACTTTTTTGCATATCCAACCGAACGTGTCTACGCACACAGGCTTTTTAATGACCGAAAAAATGGTAGACACTGTATTATAATCTCAGATAGATCCTGGAAAGAAATTTTGTTATACTGGACTCTCTCATCATAAAGCTATCGTTAAAAGGAGGCGCAAGAAATAAACTGATAAGATGCAAATGGCATATTCGTCTTTTTACTTTAACGAGCGACCGGGAAGTGATCAATTAGAAGGCAGAAGAATGAAGAGTATCGAGATTGATCATGGAACCTACTCTGCTGTTAAGAGGGAGGAGGGTCTTGTTTGATTCATGAAACCAACCTTCCTTTCTCTATTTGAAGACGGTATAAATTGACCCTTCTCATGACTCGTATCAATGAGCTCACATTAAAGGGAGCCTCTTGATAGAATCATGGTTGGTTGGAATCACGGAAACAATGGGTGATGAGTACGATAAGCTTATTTTAAATGATCCGTTTATGACTAGAGTGAACAACTTATAGAAACTACTCACTACCTCATTGATGTGAAATGTAATAGTTGAGTGGGGATCTATCTTATTTTTACTCTTTGCTGGCCTATAACTTACTCTTTGGTGTTCTAATAGATGAGCTCGTAGAATTGCATACCTCGGACACCTTGATAGAATTGTAATAATACTCTTTGGTGTTCCTAACCTGTCATGCGAAAGATGGATCTGCCAATAGAGTGAATAACTTTTTAAGAGACTATTTACTTGATAGCTCATTGATATGGAATTTGACAGTCGAGGAAGTGGGGATCACCTATTCTGAAACTTGAGCAAACTCCTGGTACTCCCACTCGCTAATTCTGCTGATAATTGGATTGCACAAAACTCTGACGCATCGATCAATCTTGATGAATCAAAGTATTCTCTCGATTGTACTCTGCAATCTTGAGAGATTAGTGAAGACACGAATAAATTGGTAGTAGGAAATACCATCAAAGATATAGCATCGTGTGCATTAAACACAGACCAGCATCATGGAAATTATAGATAAGCAGTAATCAAACAACCCACATAACATCCAATTTCCGATAAAAATGGTTATGAATTCCAGACTATTTCATTTTGACACGGCACAACGACTAGAAACTACCTGATGTCTAATGCTTCCGACCTAGACACTGGGGAGTGTTTGTGGCAGATGATATAGGAGTTACCATGGACCCTAAAATAGTTTATAGGTGACCATCATGGTTTAGTAACATAATATGGGAACCCAGTAATTCCAGTAGATGCTACTGCAGGCAATCCAACTGATTCTCTTTTTCCAGTCTGTGGGTATGAAACTTGCGGAGCGGTTGGGTACTGAATTTGAGCATTTGGATAAGCAGCGGGATATGCTGCCATTGCTGGTGGGTAAGAAGCATAGCCAACAGTCGCTGAGCTACCGATCTGCGCCTTTCCAGTCTGCGCATATCCCACTGGAACTGGTATAGTTATTGGGACCATTGCAGTTGGAACTTGTGATTGTATGATTTTGCTCTTGGGTGAGTCTGCGAGCTTCACAGTAATGTTCCTTCCCTGTAGATATAAACAATTCTTTCTGTCAAAAACAAGGACTGGAAGAAGAGTTGAGGTATTGAGAACCAAAGAAATATTATGGCTCTTTGCCTGCTTCCATAAAGAAAAAAATGAAAATGAAGTTGTCCTGCTCACCCCAAGTGTCTTGTTTGGGTCATCTATGGCCTTCTTTGCTGCCTCAACCGTCCTGAATGTGACAAAACCAAATCCTCTGTCCAAAATAAGCAAAAAACATTTATCTCTAGTTGATCCAACCCAAAATGCGATGAGTTATACTGAAATACCACACCTTGATTTGTTAGTCTCTTTATCATAGGCAACTGAACCTTCTTCGATCTCTCCATGCCTGCTAAAGAAACTAAGCAAGTTCTCGCTGGATATATCCGGAGAAAGGCCTCCTATATATATCTTCCTAAGTGCTAAATCACTGGTTACAGATGTGCTGCTTAGGCCTTCACATGCAAGGTTGCAGACAGCCAAACGGCCCTGAGATTGTTGTTAAATGAAAAGGAATGTTAAAGCCAAATCAGAGATGAATAGCACAGGAAAAAAATTGCCGGTTTTAGATGCACGAATTCCCATCTTTAATGATAGCACCATAGATATGCAGCATGATGGTGAATGCAACAGAACACCAGATAAATCCAACAAAAAAGGCCTTTCACTATCAAGTAACATTTAATTCTACCTGTTGGATTAGCAGATTCCTTTAATTTCTAGTATGCAACTTAGTTCTAGAAAGGAGGTTTACACTACTTGCAGGCAGATGGTAATAGTACATAAAGAATCATAGTTAAGTCTAGTTGTTAGTTGTTACCTTTTTTTCCTCATATTAGCATAGGCACAACAAAACCATAAGTCAAATAATGCCCAAGGAAAATAAGGAAATAACAAAATAGAGACAAGTGTAGAGGGCATTATAATGACTAAAAAAATGATTTGATTCTCTACTGTTCGTGTAATGATTTCTACATCATTAGCTGTTATCACCATATTGAAAAAAATATGTCAAGAAATCAACTTTTGGCAAACAAAGATGCAGGCACATTAATTGTTTTTGCATATAGTAAGTATCAGGAATAAATAGAGGCTCAATCACCAAATTCAACAGAGACTTTCAGTAGTTGATGCTATGTTTTTCAGTACTTAAACGAACTCGCATGCACCAAATTTGATTCACTTTGAAGTCTCATTTAACTTTGATATCAGCTCATGCTCAAGAATGGCTGCACTTCAAGTCATCAAGGTAGTCACAACAAACCCATGTTCGACTTCATACCATAAAATAATGAACAAGCTTGAATCAGTTGCAAAATGCCAAGGTTGATATTAGATTTTTATGCTTGAATTTCATTTTACTTACAAGTTGATCATATCCAACTAATGATTGACAAAATTCCACATGTGACCAAGAAGTACTTGTGAATATATTGCCTATAAAGTTTATACTTGCAATGACTATGTTTACTACTGCATATGAATATGGATAGATGTGTATAAATACACTGTTAGTCTTGGACTCTTTTAAGTAGGTTTAGAGTAACTTGGTTCAGAATCCTAGCAAAGACAATTCCTTCGACCATTTAACTTGGTTCAGAATTCGTAGCTAGAGTAACTATCGTCAAGAGCATGATTACCAATGGCACCTAAATGATTAGTCTGTAGATAAGAAGATCTATCATCTCATTAGTAAGTTCATGAAACTGAAGAAACATTCAATGAAATTCAACTAAACATGATAACAAATTTGAAAATTAGGGGATTGTTACAAATCTTATCCAATTGTAAGCACACATGAGTCCTCGATGTTCTTGGATTTCAAAAGGTGCATCTTCACAAGGTTTATAATGTTCTACTTGGATTACATGGAACTTTTGAGGGCTACAAAATGAGCCCAGTAGCAATAATCAGCTCTTTGCCAATGTGAAAGTGGTGATCAAACTATCTATGGCAAAAACAACTGAAAACAAGCAGAAAAAAATGCCGTAGATGTTTGAAACAAATTTCTTACATCAATCAACTTGCTGGGTTCTTGCAATGCCTTTTGAGTGGATTCCATATGCTTGTAGGTAATGAAGCCATAACCACGGGATTTCCCAGTTGCCTTGTCAACAATAACAGCTCCCTCCTCAATTTCTCCGTGAACACTGAAAACCTAAAATAACAGATAACTTCTAGTTTATAACATGAATACTGCAAATAAAAATATTTTCAGGCCTTAAAATTAGTCCATGGTTAGCTGTATTACGACAACAAAGACATTGTTGGTTAGGGTCATGTCATCAAAGATGCATCAGGCATTCACAACAAGCAACAAGCAGGCAGCAAAGCACTCACAGCACACAGAGTTTCTGAAGTAGTCTCCCAAGACAAGCCACGGACAAAAAGCTTGCGATGAACAGGATCTTCACTGGCAAGACCTTTAATTTCTTCTGCAACTGAAGGATACTGGTTACCTCTGCAACATCATGCAGTGCACACAGGCAAACATTTGCACCCGCAATTCATACAAAAACAAACAATAGCAGCAGTCATACACCCACTTATATTGAAGAATGACAATAAACTCGAATTAAAATGGATTCAAGGAAAGACGATAAACCTACAATGATTCTCATGAAAACAAACAAGATGGCCATTCTGGATATTACAGCGTGAACCATGAGGTACATAGAATCTAAATAATGAACAGACACAGTCGAACCAATTTTTTGACTCATCCAAACATTCTGTAACATTGGCAAGCACATAGTAAGCACTGATAACTAATTTAGAGATCAAAGGGGTGTGCTTCTAAGCAGATGTGAAAGGGGCAGGTTACACACATGTGCAAGTGCATAGGGTAAAAGGAGAAAAGAGTGTGTGCATGTGTATGTGTGAGACAGAGGGAGAGGGGAAAAGAGGAAGAGGAAGAGGAAGAGGAAGAGGAGGAGGAGGATATTACAAGTGATACAAATAAAAACCATCAGTTAAATGAACTTTGATAACAAATGAAATCATAATAAAGCATAACGGGTAACTTAGCTTGGTTCTGACTTTGCATAACACAAGACCAATGTGTAATTTCTTATGAACAAAGCAGTATGAGAAAAGGTGAAACACATCAGACATGCATGCTGTTTTTCAGAAGCAACTGTAAGCTAAAAATTACTGCAACCATGGCCTAGCTAACATCTTAACAGAATAAGAATAGTGTATCCATAACCCAAACAACTAGTTGCTGCAGCAAATAGCATAGTAAAATGTGGGTGAAGTGAGGACTTTGTGCTATATCAAGTTCATACCTAAAGAGAAAATCAATCAACTTAAAGGAAAACTTAAATACACTAAGCTCAGAAGTCATTTTTTTATATGACAAAAAGAAAATTAATCCGAATCAGAAGCCCATAGTACACGTTACATTCCATCATAACCATTATGATCGAATACAATTTTTAAAGGGTGCCATTTTATTGTCCTCACTTTCATGCCTTGAGAAAACATCCATTTTGTTAATTTAGGACAATAATCAAGACATTTAAGTTAACATTCTTCTATTTTACTTTGCATTGTATTCTAACTGTTATGTCCAAATGGAAAATACTATCACGGGCTTCTACTTTATGAGACCATTTTGGATGCCAAGAAAAATCATGATACTTCTTTTTTCATCTTCTATCTAGGTGCTTCACTTGTATGGAATCCTAATGAAATTCATGGTATCATTTCTACTTTGCTGGTGTGGTGCACCTGATCGACAAATCATAATCATGATTTAAACATTTTTCATAAAAAACACAATTATAAGGTTCACAGGTCCAATGGTTGACTATTAATGCTAATGTTAAAAGAGTTTAGTGATAATTAAAATGATCAGACTTTTCACTTGCAATTTCTTAATTAACCATGCAGCAAAATCTGAGAATCCTGTAGTAACTGTGTTGTTGGATATATCTGATGCCAGTCTTTCCTATCAAAAGGCAAAGCCTTCAGACATAATTTTTGTTCCAACCATTTTTAAAGTATCTAATAACAAATGATGTCAAAAATAAACATATGTTGGTCATTCTAATCTCAGACAATCTAAGCCCCCCTGCGTCTTCTAGCAATTCACCTCTTACTTTGGGTGTTGATAACATGCTGATCTAGTCAAATTCAGGACACACATCCCTCTGATTATCTCATGTAAATTGGTCTCTCCCTTCTTCGCCAACATTTTCATTCAGATAATATACCCTCCACGATATCAGACAAGTGCCTTTCATGGCCAAGGATCATGAACGCCAAAGAAATACCTCGGTAATAGACAATACACATTATGAACAAAAGAAATTTTACATGATAAACCAATGCTGTAGCCAACAGACAAAAAATGAAGATGAAAACCAGTACGCAGAATTCATGCCACAGCATTGACAACTAGAAAAGCGATCCTCAAGAATAGCATAAAGACATGGAAAGAAAAGGGGGTAAACAGAATTCAGAACTACGAAATAAAAAAAGCAAGATTGTTACGCAGACAGAGCAGCGCTAATGGAACCCAAAAAAATTGCCCCAAATCATCAATGGGACGACCAAATAGGCATCAAAGGACTCGCCACTCTCTTCCTTTCCCGGTAAATCAAGGACGAGCGGGCATGTGAAGCGTGCGAAAGTAACTAAGAAAGCGAACCACCTCCGGTGGTCATCGAATCGAGAGGTTTAGGAGGAGGAGGGCTTACAATTTGACGAGGAGATCAACGAGCTGATCCTTTCTGAGAGGGTCGAGAAGGAAGCGCAGCTGCTTGGAGAATTCGAGAGCGAAGTCACCTCCACTGCCGCCTTCCTCCTCCAGCTTTCGCTTCTTCGAGTCTTCCATCGTCGCTCGTCTCTTCTCTTCTCTTCTCTTCTCTCCGCTATCTGTTGTGGGAGGAGGGGGGCGGTGGTGATGGATGGTCCCTTTGGGGGTTATCATGATTTTATTATTCGCTAGGGAGAGTCGTTTAGGAACCGCACGGAGATTTCCTACGCGGACAGCTCACGTGACTACGAGATAAGTTAAAGAAAGTTCCACGTGGGCCGGGCCCACCGCGTGCAGATTCGTCCCCGAAACCGCACCAACAATAGTTTCCAGCTCGACCCAGCCTGAGCCCTGTTCTGGTTTTGGTGTTTCTTGCAATAAAATACTTGTTTTAACATTAATTGTTTTCATGCATCTACAAACGGATCAAAAAAAAAGGGAAAATAGGAATCTCATCACAGCCGACTTTAATTTAATTCTTTTTTTACTCAAATTAATTATTAGCGTTTAGCTTCCTTCTACTTTGGTTTTCTGTTTTGTTTTAATAAATAAACCTTCAGAATTACATGACACACGCTCCACAAATGTTATATATATATATATATACATATATATATATATACATATATATATATATGTATATATATGTATATATATACATATATATATGTATATATATACATATATATATATGTATATGTATATATATATGTATATATATATATATATATGTATATATATATGTATATATATATATGTATATATATATATGTATATATATATGTATATATATATGTATATATATGTATGTATATGTATATATATATATATGTATATGTATATATATATATATATGTATATGTATATATATATATATAATTATTATAATGATTAAATCTTTATTAACATGATGCAGCAATCATTATGCCGCATAGGCCATTAATGGGTTACACCAAAGATGAACTACAAACTTTTTTCTCAGTGACAAGATTAACCAGATGAACCTCTTTAAAGCAGAAAAGGATCTTTCAACTCATGGAGTTCCAAGAAAAAGAAAAAGAAAAAAAATTCCTGGAATCAAGAAAGCGTCAACAAGAATTAGTATCAGAGGGAAGAGAAAAGGGGGATCCCCGGGAGAGTGACACCTGCGTCGACAACGAAGATGTTGCCGGAAACATATGCCGAGGAGTCATGCATCAGGAAACGAACAATTGATGTCAATGCTGGATCTAATGTGCCATATGTTCTTAGTGGAACTGTTCTTTCAGCCACCTTGTTCAGCCATTCTCTCTTCATCAGGCCATCAGTTATCTCGGACTTGAACAGTCCAGGCGCTATGGAGTTCACACGAATGTTAAAAGCACCCAGCTCCAATGCCATAACCTGTTTGCCAAAGACAACTTTGTCAGCTATCATTAAGACACCAACAGCAGCACAAAAGAAGGCTTTTTCAACAACAAGAAGTGTCATAATTGAAACAAAGGATTACATGAGTCAATGAAAACCACAAATTAGATCTGAAGAAGAAAAGATGCGTAACGTAATATTTGGATCTCCAAATGACAAGTGACACTAACACATGGAGTCCATATCCATATTAATAGTCTGCTTTTTTAGCTGCCATGGTACAGAGTATATGCAACGCAAGACAAACATGGGAAATTTAGGGTTCTAGCAGTCGAATTACCTTAGTGACTGCGTTAACACCTGTCTTTGATGCAACATAAGCAAGCGCTCCAGGCAACTGGCCACGTTCAATGCCACCAATAGATGATATATTGATCACGGATCCTTTCTGTTTTGCATCACGCATGTGTTTGCAGACATGTTTGGAAACCAGCCACAATCCAGTCAAATTTGTTCTGATATTGCTACTCCACTCCTCCTCGGACCAATCTAATGGTGAGTGCACATCACCTGAGGAAGAGACAGCATTTCAGAGATGTAAAATCGAGCAGGCAAACAACCAATCAAATTAAGGTATAAGATTAAATTCAGAAATGTATCATCATGTAAAAGAAGAAGTGTGATGTATCATCATGTAAAAGAAGAAGATTAAATTCACAAACTCTTGGTACTTGGTGAAATTATTGAAGAAACTTACAAGTATCTAGAAATCTGAACCATGAAGAAAATCTATAAATCCCCCCTTCCTCAGATGCAAAACAATTTAATGTGATACTGATACCATAAGATTACGATATGCAAATTGGAAATATGGCTAGTTAGAAACTTATATACTATTTCCAACATCTTGTTTATTGATCTGAGAATATCATACCCAATTTTAACATCATTTTCTGCAAGTAGGTACCAAGAGGAGAATAGAAGGAATGATTAACTGAATGTTTTGCAGCATCTAATCTTAACAAAAATAATCCTTGAAAGGGAAACATATCATGCAGGAAAAAGCAATCGGATACTAGTACTTCAAAGTCAGTTGTAATTTCTTTTTGCGAGGGAAGAATATCTTCTCACTCGCAGATACATTCTGTTATCACAATGTTTGATTCATATGTTGAAATAAGTCCAGGAGGTCTGCTATGCAAAATATTTATGGTTTAATTCATGCTAAATATGGGGTTCCTGACACCAGCCTCTCAAAAACTAGCTTAGAGAAGAATTACAACATTCTGTAACGATCTTAGGACATACCAAGATTTAAAAAAGAAGAGATAGATAAAGAAATCAAACCTTCAACATTCTGATCAAATTTCCCAATCTGATGCCCCAAATTAATATAAGATTCATTCAGAAATTCTATTAGTTGCATAGCACAACAACAGAAAAAACACAATGTTCATGATTCTTCATAGAAAATCTCATGATTATGGGATTCTAAATCCCATAATTAAGAAAATAAATTATTATCATAATTAAGGGATTCTCAATTAGTATCAAATCAATTCATACTATAGGAAATAAATTAGAATAAAATATTATATAAAATTATTAGAATAAATTTTTTCTTAGTTGTATAGATTATAATCAGTCCATATACATCTTCCTTTTATATACATAGAAGACCAATTAATAAAAAAAATTATATTCTGGTATTCCATCTCCTCTTTCTTTCTCTAGTCTTTCACACTGTTCGCATTGGCACAAGTCTAATTCCAATGTAATTATCTATGATACATTTTATGGATACTGTATAGCACTGTTCTATGACCATCACTCCTCTAACATTATGGACCTAAATGCAATGTTTCCGGTGATGAAAGCCATAATGTTCCTTTGTTTATTCGAAAGAGAAGAAACAGAAGACTTATTTTGAGTTTGGAAGAGAGAGAGAGAGAGAGAGAGGTGTTTTTTAGGTTGTCGTTTCACAATTGCCAAGACAGAGACAATCCGAGATGTTTCGTTAGTACTAATTTTTTGGCCATGCCTACAACAACTCAGGAAAAAGTATTGGACACGATCAACCACTCCAAAATACTATCAGACGTGGAGTAGGTTTGAGCACCAAATTGTGGACCAAAGATGATCGGTAAACATGTTTCTTACCGAAGAGAAGAAGAGAAATGGTACCTCGAACTCCGGCATTATTCACCAACCCATCGATCCGGCCAAACGCATCCCACGCCCTCTGCACGGAGGCGGCGATGGCCGGTTCATCCGCGCTCACATCGAGTTCGATCGCCACCGATCGGACGGCGGATGGCTCCGAAGCTCCGGATCCGTTGATCTCCTCGCAGAGGGACCTCAATCGGTCGGTCCGCCGCGCTGCCGCGATGACCCGGCAACCGGCCTTCGCGAGGTCGAGGCACAGGTCTCGGCCGATGCCGGAGGACGCGCCGGTCACCATGACGACCTTGCCCTCTAAGCTCCTCCATGGCATGAGCCCCGGCGTCCGTTTCGCCGCCTCGTTTACCGCCTCCGCCATGGTTGGATATCGAGTCCGCCAAGGACACACACACATATATATATATATATAGCAGTGGAGCCCAGAAAAGGAAGAGTGAGAAGGAACAGCGTGGCAATTTCCTTGCAAATTACGATGATTGCCGTTTTTTGGAAATCGTGGTTGACCTGTGGTCAAAAATTGACCCCGAAGTCTTAATCTAATAATACAGAAGACAGTGGGAACTAAAGGGAATGTCAAGTGAAAGTTTTCCTTGGTATGAACGCTTACCGATTCAACATTCAACCAGGATTGATTCTTGTGTTCTTTTTCCTGCTGATTATGTTGGCGAACGCTTATGAAAACACGTTGGCTCCCAACCAGCCCCACACTTCACTCATCGTTTCCAATGGGATGCACGATATAAGAAGGTATAGTCGCTTCAGTACAGTGCGAACGTACCAAGTAGGTTCTCGTAAGTTTGGTCAACCGCGGTTTCACATCTTGGGCAGGTACTGCGTAGGAAAATTATGAAGAGTCATTCCAAAATAATTAAAATTATAATATTAAAGTTTTTTAAGTCAAGTAAAAAATAATTAAAAATGTCGAAAACTTCCTTTAAGATTAAACCGGAAAGTTATACACGTGCGGTCAAGCTCCTAAATAATCATTCTCTCTCTCAAGTGTTTGATTGATATTGAAATCGACCGAGTCACAATCAATAACACGTGAGTCACACACACATCGCCCAGGCCAAAGGCCATGAGGAAGCACATTCACGACATCAGCCGGATAGCAGTCCAATATATGTGGGGCCCTACGCTTTAGTGGACTCGACGTGAACATACCAAGGCATGGTGGAGACACCAATTTCTTGACCTGGAAGTCCGTAATCACAAAGCTTAGGGCCACAACTAATTGTAATTACCCGGCATTTGGGAGTTAATTATAGACCGGTTAAATGAATGCGGAGCACAAACCAAATCCCATCCTCGGGTTAAGTTCGCACCCCAAGAACACGAAAAACAAATATAAAGAGAAAACAAGAATAGGAGTGTCACGTCACAGCTATTCGAGTCTTAATTTAGGTGATGCTCCGAACTAACACGCACCTCACTTCCGCCCTCGCTTCCGCGAACCAGGCGTCGCCCGGGCCTCCGTATGCCCCTTCGCCCTCTTCCCCGGACGGAGTGTAGATGGAGACGCTGCCCGTTTCGGTGGCCGCCCCACGCTCCTCTTCGCCGGACCGCTTGTATCCGCCACCTTCTTCGTGGCGGATTCAACGCGAATGGCACCAGTCCCTTGACGGGTTCTCTGATCCTTCCCTCCATTACTCTTTCCGCGCTTCCTCTGTATTTCCGCAGCTTTTCCGCCGACGCCGCCTCCTCTGGAGGATGGACTTTTGAGCGTCTCCTTCACGGTCCCCTTGGAGCTCCGCTTGATCTGGTTCGGCGAGTTGTCCTGCCGTTTCTGCTTTTCCAAAGCAGCCGTTGAAGCGACAGAACCATCACTCTTCCTATGTGATGTTGCTGCTGCGTCCACAACCGCCGGGTTCTGGACGGGTCTGGTCTTAACATTTGGAACCACAGCAACACTAGGCCTCTTAGCGGCGGGACCTTCTCCCGCATGGCCGCCGCGGAGCTTGTTGGTCCTCAATCCCCTTGTCTTCCTCGAAATCACGTTTGTTTCTTTATTTATCGTCTTCTCGACGGCCTTCTCCTCGTTGACGGACTCCTCCGGTTCTGTTTTTGGCGTCTCCTCTTTCTCCTCCTCGACCTCCTCAGACTTGTTCGACGTAGAGCTTCGCGTCCGGCAAGCGATCAGAGGTGCCGCTGTCGTCGGCTTATCAGGAAGAGAAGCAGTGAGGTCCAGATCTGGCGTTGGAGACGGAGTGGGTTCTATCGGCGGCCGTGATGACGGTGTGGGAGGCCCAACGCAGACGGAGATCTCTTTAGTGACTTTGTCACGGAGACGAGCAGCGGCGATGGATTCGGGAGTGTCTTTGGGGTGAAAGACAATGACGTTGGTGCAGAGCAGCAGCAGATCGCGCAAGAACTCCGCGGTCGTGTACGAACCACCGCCCTGACCTAAGCCGTCCACCTTGGCACGCACCATCTCTAGATCCACGTGTCGCCGTATTAGACTGTGATATCTGACGGTTTCCTGTGGATATCCAAAATAAAACATTATTTTTTTTCGAACCATAAAAAACAAAATAAAAAAAATAAAGGACGATATATTTCTATATACAGTCAAATCGTTACACGCAAGCATGTGAACCCAAAAGTCAATGTTGGTGAGGAGTTACGACCCACCACCTTCAGGTTCGGAACTGCTCGGCCCACACGTTAAGCAAACAAACAAACACTAATGTGGCAGTTTGTGAATTCTGCAGCAGCGGAAACCCAGACATACTCCAAGAAAGATCCCCGGAACCAAAAACAAAAATCAAGATCCCCGTAACCATTAAATTTCCATCCAAATCAGAGAGGCAGAAGTAAGTCTTTGTTGGCCATTTCCTTTAACATGCTTTAGCTTGTTGTAATATATTAGCGAAGTCGATTCACGGCAGCATTGTATTTTAAAAAGAAGTAAACTTGGAGCATCTTTGTCTGGTTTGTTCATTCTTAAATCTCAATCATAGTCCTGATGTTCAAAGGTCTGTATATGTCAATCAACTAAATGACCGATTAGATCAGAACGTCATAAACCAAAATCAAGTTAGTTTCCATAAAAGCTTAAGCATTTCGAGTTCAGCAACGCAGTAAAGTATATATCTTTGGGCAAAAAGGCGTACATCGCATATCGAATGATATGACAATTCTCGCTTAGAGGACGAGAATGAGTATGCGTTTGCCTCGCCTTCATGCCAAAGCGATACGTTACCCGACGTCCATTCAAACCAAGATCAAGCGGGGGAGGCGAGAAATCGGGGATAATTACCTGGCACCCGAGCCGACGCTCCAGAATTGACACTTGTTGATCTGATCGAATCGTGTCAAGGAACATCATCAACGGCTCAGATTCAGCAGCGACCCGCTTGCCCATGATGATCGACTCCTCCGCGGCACCCGCGTCCGCATCCGCATCCGCATCCGCCTCCTCTCTGCTGTTGCTGTCGCCGGGGATTAACCTCCTCCGCCGTCCCCTACGCCGCCTTGAGGGGCTCCTCGAACACTGCACGTCGCTGCCCTCCTTCTCAACCTCCTCCTCCTCCTCCTCCTCCTCCTCCTCGCCCTTGGATTCGGCCACCATCGACTCGCCCGACTCACCCGCCGGCAGCCGCTCCACCGGATCGGCCGACTCGCCGCCGGTTCCAACGGCTTCCTCCGCTTTTCCATCATCTCCATCGAGTTTCTTCTCGCCTTCCTTTGGAAGAGTCGAGTTGGACTCCCCGCAGGAGCGGCCGGAATCCTTACCGGAGATCGCATCACCGACGGCAGCCTCCGGCGTGTGACTCGCCGAGTTGCCCGCCTCCTTCTCCTGATCCGGTTTTTCCTCGACGGATTCCGTCTCCCTCAAGCTCCGTTCGCGCTCTTCTTCCAACCTTTTTACCTTTAGTTGCAAATATCTAAAATATACAAATAATTAAAAAATATTTAAATATATCCAAGATCAAGCGCTCAGATGCGCCTGATCCTGATCTAGCGGCAGATAAAACATAATCCTATAAATTGAGAAAAATGAAAAAACACCGTAAATTGTTATTTAATTACCCGATCGACGCATCGTAGCGTTCGACATCGCGGCGGAGCTCGGCGACTCGAAGCTTCCGGAGCTCTTCGACCCAGGGCACCTCGACAGATGAGCCAGCCTCTTCGCCTTCGTCGTCCTCGTGTCTGCCTTCTTCGCCGCCGGAACCGGCGAACCGTAGCTTCAGGTCGCGGAACCGCCGGCGGCAGCTCTGGGGGGTTAACAGGTGCGAGAAGGGGCTCCGGGACTGGATCTCCATGGCGACAGAGTCCCAACTCCGGGTACCGTGGCGGTTAACAGCGAAAGCTAGGAGGAGCTCTTCCCACGTTCCCCACACCTCTCCCTCGGGATGACCAGGGCTCTCCATCGTCGCCGCTCGCAAAACCCGACAGCCACCGTCGTCTTCACTCCGCCGCTTCGAAGTCTAGGGTTTGATCTCTTCCCCCTCCCTCTTTCTCTTTCTGTTCTCTGGTTTTGGCTTGGTATTGTTCAATTTCTTTTCATTTGGGGTCCCATTTAAATTAGACTTGAAATTTAATCTTCTTTCTTTCATTCAAGTTACGAAGTCATAGGATTCATTGGCCCTAATCATGTTAATCCCCAGGGAGCGGAGGGGAGGGACTCGATTCGGGTCTTCTAATTTCTCGTTGACGAGAATACCCCCCACTCTGAGGTCCGGTTCATTTTGTCTCTCGTGTCGTGAGGATGGGTTAGGTAAAGGGTCTCGGGTAGGCTTTTGGTTTAGGTGGAAGGGGCGATCATCACCGTCCGATTGGGTCTAATCTTGGATCCAGGATGGATGCCGGTTTCTCCGGAGATGATCGGCTGGATGGCCGCTTTCAGACGACATCTTTTTGAGATGATCTGCTGCTATCTACATCGGACTCTGATGTCATGTCTGACGCACACATCTGCGGGCGAATAGACTCACGCGTTGGACCCTTGCAGGAGAAAGTAATGGCCACCAATGCAGCAACTTATTCGGAGCACATTAGTTCGCGATTTCCCCAGCTATACTTGTTTAAATGATTCGACGTGGAAAATGAGCAATACCCACCAAAATGTGGGTCATCTCGATGATAGATAGATAGATACAATGGGCGCACGATCTTGTGTGACAACCATGTATTTTAGATCCGACGGCTCTGCAGCTATGGACTAATAGAATCAGCAGTGGACTAATAGTTATCGGGCTTAACCAGGGAAAACCAAGGAACTTGATGACTAAAATCCGGCACCATTCAACGACTTAAGTGCATGCAACTCATGCTGTTCAACACATGCATTCAACTACCTCATAGATGGTGAGTTTTGGGACGCCTTCCAGGAAACAGAGAAGCCGAATCGCATATATTCTTGACAGTGCTGGAGTTGTAAGTTCGGTAATAATTATCATACATGCATGTTTCTCAGATTTTCCTGGATGATGCTTCCGTTTCTTTGTCGTTGATGTATCAAAATCGCTTGTCCACTTTTACTCATCTCCGTATGAGTGTCTAAGTAGAAGAAGACAAAGGGTGAGGGAGAGAGCCGTGTTTGGCCAAAGCCAGGTGCGTCTGCAGAACCTTATTAGTTCCTTGCTGATGTGATTTTTATTCGATGCCTTTTATTTCACTTGTCCAACGCTTCAAAGGACAGCTTTACACCTCTGGATCGCATCAGCAAAATCCAGAGGGTTCTACGGCACGGAATACCGGCCGCCTATTAGTTAAAGGTGGTGAAGTGTCGATGGAATGCACTATGAAGTTTTAGATATGGAATATTGTAGAGAAAAAAAAAAAGATATCACTCAGCTTCTATAAGCTAATTAATAAATTAGCTTCATCATTGTTTAATATTTTTCCTTTTCTGTTCTGTTGGATCCTGGATTTGGTGAATTACTACCTTCATCTCGAAGTAAAATGATGGTAGAGAGGTGGGTGGGTGATGCATCTTTCTACCATATTGTAGCCGGGGATGCATCTTTCTACCATAATTCACCATTTAATCTGATTAGATTGATCTAAAATACTTATCCTATCAAAAATAGTATTTACATAAAACACAACTTTCATTACGAACACGGCCATCATGTACACAAAACAAGAAACGAAAAGGAGGTAATACTAAAACACCAAGGGGGCTAGTATAAACAAAATACACACCAGAATCCCCAAGTCTCCTTCCAACTCCAGGGGGCGGGCTTAGATACCGCCGCCGGTGGATCCCATCACCAAAGCTTTCTTCAGCTCCTTCTGGAAGTCCTCAGGCGCCGCTTTCGCGGGGTTCTCTGGCGTCTTCTCATCGCCACGTCGAGCTCTTTTCCCGGCCGGCGCCGCAAAATTAGACCTGCCCTTCCTGTCGTCTTCCCCGCTTGCAGCGGGCGAAGCCGCCTTCCACCCGCCGACCTCCGCACGGAGCTCTTCTACGGTCCTCCTCAGTGTCCCATTCTCCGCCTGCAGCGCCTCCAATTGCCGCCTCATGGACGAACGCTCCTCCAGCAACTCGCCGTCGCCGCCCTTCTTCTCGGTCGCAGGAGCGTCCCTGCCGTTGGCCCCGTGCTCGATCGAGATCTTGCTCATCACGAGGAGGGGAAGCTTGGCGAACGAGATCCCGGCCGCTGGATCATGGAATGCGGTGCGGAGCTCTGGCGTTGCTCTCAATCCCCACTTGAACTTGACGGCGGTGTGGCTTCGTAAGGGGAGGACGCTAGTCGTGCTGACCTCGAAACCTGAGACGAGCCCGTGAATCCCGTCTCCGAAGCCGTTCGCAAGGAACCGGTTCTCTCCTCCGAACCCCACAATCGGGGTCTCGGCGCCGTTGACCAAGCCGTCGCCTTCCATGCCTCCGAGGGGGTCGAACTTAGCCGCAGCGGCTGCCGAGGCGGCGGTGGAAGAGACGGTCTTCTTTACAGCGAAGTCCCCGAAGCGGGGCTTGAAGAGGATGGAGAAGGAGGGGCCGGCAGCGCCGGGGCGGGCGAGAAGGCCGAACTCGGCGGCCATCGAGAAGGGGGCTCCCATGTCAGGCGAGCCAAGGGGGCCGAGGCCGGTCTTGAGAACGAGAGAGAAGGGGGCGGCGGGGTCGTTCGGACGGTAGGAGAGGCGGAGGGAGGGGCCGGAGGCAAAAGCGGTGGAGAGGTCAAGGCGGAGGTGGCGGACATCGTCGAGGGCGGCGGCGAGGCCAGAGAGGAATGGGAGGCCCAGGATGCTGACGGGGACCTTGGCCCGCAGAAAGGGCTGGCGATCCTCGCGGAACTTGAGGGACGCCTTCATCGATGAGGTCGACGACGGCGACTCGACTCTATGATTCACCGCTTCTTCTATTATTACGAAGCTTCGATTTAGTCACCGATTGCAGGAACAGCACGCAGCTCGTGATCGAGGTTAGGGTTTTGGCAAATGAGGGCAGAGAGCTTAATGACGAGGGGGCACGGTTGGAATTACGTTTCTTTTTTGTTTCACCTGACGACGTTTGTTGGAGGGTTTGCGTGGAAACCAAAAGAAATCGGTTTCATTTGGTTTTTTAGAGGGGTTCGCAGTTCAATTGGATGTTTCACGCCAGAGGGAGCAGTTCTGAAATATAAAAGCGAAATTTAGGTGAGTGTGTGTCACGGTTTCCGTATGAAACGCTTAACAACAAAACTCCCCGTCAGTATCTACGGTTCGGGCCGAAGAAAAGGTGGACCCATGGTGGCATAAAGTGGATGCCGCAATGATCCATAAAACCCAACCGTACTCATGTAATCAAATCTTTAAATTTAAATATAATGATTTTTTTAGCTAATAAAATTTTAAAAAATAAATATTTAACATTTCAAAATGAGTGATATTATTTTTATCAATAAACTAAATTTAAATAATATAATAATTAAAAAAATTACCTTAGGTGGAGGACTCATCTCCTCCTATTCATTTAAGAGGAGAGATTTTTTTTTTTTTTTGTTTTACGTCAAAACCTAACGGCAAGAGAAACAAAAAGTTGTCGTCATGAGAGATTGATTCCTTTGTCTTTCATAAAAAATACATATTTTTCAATTTTTCTTAAATATTCAAAATTTTATCTTGGATTAAATATTTTTATAATTATTTAGGTTATATTTATTTTTTAAAAAAATATTTTAAGGATTTAAAATATTTTTTAATTAAAATATATTATAAGTATCCATGCTATATATAGTTTTTATAATTTTCTTATATTCCTTCATGTGTTTAAAATTTTATTCTAGTATTAAAATATATTATAATTATTCATGTTATATGTAATTTTTTAAAAAAAATTATTGTATACTAGTTGTAATATTTGATTTATATTATTTTATATAATAGTTGATTAAAAACATTATTATTTTTTCTTATATAATTTTATTTTTAATATACTATTATTTATTATTTTGTAATGACTCCATGTTAATGATTATTTATTTTGATTATAATTTCATGACACTATAATTCAGAATTGAGAGAATTAATGAGTATTTTGGCCTGAAATTAATTCATAGGTTAGGCCATAACTTGTAGACTAGGCTTAGCCTGTAGGTCAAGCCCAATAAGGTAGCTCAACTTAGCCTAATATAGGTAGTCATATGTAGTATATATGACCAGTTCATAAGCTATAGATTCGTTTAATAAATACATAGTTATGTATAGTGCACATAACTAGTACATGGTCTGGTCTGACTCAATCTAATATATTGCTATGTAGTCTAGCCCATTATCTTTATTTTATTTAATTAGGCCCAAAGCATTAATTGAATCAAATCATATTTGATCAGTTTACATTAATTGATGATTTCGAGTTTGATTTATTTAAGTTTATTTAACATAAATTAAATCTAATCTAGTCTAAATTATACTAATTTATAGTAGTTTCAAATTAGTTATATGAGGATTAAAATTTGGTTCAGTTATATTCTAGTTAAATCAAGTTTAATTAGATTGAATGAACTATGGTTCAATTCAATTGAGAGCAAATTGATATTATTTGACATTAATGTTGTTTAAAAAATATATTGAGATGTTTCAATATATTATTTCATTCCAATATAGACATGACTAGTATGAGATGATTTTGTTTCCCTAACTAGGATAGGTAGGATGATTTCTTATATGGATTAGTGGTCATCAAATATGATGATTCGGATGGTTACTCCATTCATTATTTGGAAGAATGTGTCTCTACTTTGATAGGTGAGAGACACTACTCCATTCATTATCGAGAGTACGATTGAGTTTATCTCTATCTATTGTTAAAAATATATAAACTCATCCTGTATGATAAAAGCTCTTCATTCATTGTTGAAGAATTGCTCGCTTGGGCATTTGAATATACTAGTAGGAATATTTGACTCTTAAATCGTATTTATTTTACAAATGCTTTACATGCGTTTCTACCCAATGGTATTAAATTTTTTATGTTTTATTTTATTATTTTTGAAGCAGCCAATTAGTAGCACTAGATCAAATTCCAATGCAAAGTGGATCTTTCTCTACCGCAGGGTAGAGTGAATTAGATTTATTTTTGAATTGGCATCACTATATTTCTCAATAAAACCTATATCTACTTTTAACTTATATTTGATGAATAATTAATTATAATAAATATTTATAATTTATGAATATTAATAAAATAAATGTTTATTTATTCGACTCTTGATGTACCTATGGAAGGATGTTGTGATCGTATGAAAAAATAAATCCAGAATATGACATCCATCGATCCATCAAATGTTGAGGATTTAAAATCTCATTCAAGATATGTGTTGCCTCTTCCATTCCATCGTCTCCATTGAGTATTTCTTTTATGCGTTAATCGATTTTATTACTTTCTCCTTTGATGCTAAGTTAGCAAGTTTGTTAGACTGATCAAACCAAGTTTTGAGTTTAAGTCTACTTACTAGGATGCATACACCTACCGAATCTCTTTCATAGTAGATTCATATAATCATTATAATCAGATGACGTGTTGCATTATGAGGGATGTGGGGGTGTCGATCTTGAATGTAATTGTCATCATTCCGCACGCTATGACATGTAGTGCCGGTGCATGATGAAAGATAATTGATTGGCAAAGTGGATGAAAGACAATTGATTAGTAGCGTGGAGGAAAGAGGAATCATCTAATATTAACATATTGACCACATCAATCATGTAGCATCAAGATATGGGGCGTCAAGTGTCAACGACATAGTGTCATGATGTTAGGCACATGACACAAGGTGTCAACCACCCTGTCGAGTTGTTAACCACCCCCCAGTGTCGAGATGTCAACTAATATCATGATGTTGGCTACGTCAACTTTCCCCTAACACCATTGTGTGACACACATGAGTTGTAGGTGTTGGTGGTAAGGGATGTGAAACGGACATCCCTTCTTTCTCAAGAGTCTTGCCCACGATAAGCTTGTCACGCGTGTTTTGGAGTTGCTCGCTCGCTCGTCAATACTGCTGTTGAATTCCCGGAACAGGAAACCCCCGCGAAGCTGAAGGAATACAACTTCGCAACGCGAGTGCTACTGGTCAGGTAATTGGAGGAAGGATTCATTCAGAAGCAGCCTTAACAGTTGAGAACACCCTAAACAATTACGTGGGGCAACCATGCATCCACAAATCTGTTCTGAAGCTTCATCTGTGAGGGAGGCGTTTGCACTTATGGCTGCAAGTCGGAGACGTACAACGGAGAGGAAAGATCTACTATCATAGCATGAACTCCCAAGAGGGGTAAAGCTTCGTGGATGGAGATCTACCCCCAAAGTTCCACTTTTGATCACGACGCCTACCCATTCTGGAAGAATTTGGGCTCCTCCTAAATACTATCCGACGAGCGAGAACGCATTCAGCTGTTTTGAGAATTACGATTGCATGAAGTACGTGCTCAACCACTGTTCACCACCCAAACTTCGTCAGGCTACCGAAGAAAATTGTAGGGCACTGGTTTAGCATACATGGCAGTCTTTGATGAAGAATGGTAAGCTTCTAGTATGCATTTATGCACCAGGTTGACAACCACGAAACGTAGGTTCAAGAGCGAGAGAGAGAGAGAGAGAGAAGAGGGGAATTGCACTGCGAGGAAAGCTTGGTACTGTGAGAAATAACAAGCGACGAGAACTAGGCCAGTAACCAAGTCATTGTTGATAAGGATGGATATAAAAGGTCAAAACAGGCGTAGGCGAATCGCACGGGATTGGAGAACAACCCATTTTGTGCCATCAAATTTTGCTGTCTTTTTCATGACGGAATTGAACTGAGAATGGCATACCAATTACGATTCAAGCAACGCCGAGTAGTCCAAGTCGTAAAGGCCCGGAAAAGCCGCAGCACATGAACTCGTTGCCATGCAAACTCTCGCAGCAACCCTACAGATACGAACAGGTTTCTATAACCTCTTGTTTCTCCATGCCATTTCTGCTGTTGACCATACCCTCCGATTCATTGTTCCAGGGGCAACAACATGCTGATCTTTGGTGAAGTAGAACGTAAATAGCTTGGTCGATTTGGCAAATACAGCCTGCCCGGAAGCGTAGCCCGCAGAATCCTATGCCTCGGAATCTAAATATGACGACAAAGATTAGATATATAACATTGCGAATTGAGTTGGCAATCTATTCGAAGGAGAGCGATCGTGTAAACTATATCTCACGTGATCCACTACAGTCCATGCTCTTAGTACTTGAAGTAGCTTAAATCTTCTGCAGCAGCCCCTCGGTAACACGTTCTGGACCAAAAGACTACTACTACGCCTGGTGGAGCAGCTTTTCTGCCATGTTCCCCAGCTGACAATGGTTTGCCCCGTGACTAAGAACAAAACTGTGGGCTGTGCAGACTATCTTCATTCGGCTCGTCCTCCAGCGTCTCACAGAACGAGAGGGAGATGCGACACGAGACGGTAAAGATCATAAATAGTAAATGAATCGGCATCGTTTGTAGCGTGAAACAGACTCTCATGCACGGGCGGGCGTGGAAGAGATCACCGCGAGGAAATGATCATTCTATCCTTATAGTAGGGATAGCCTAGCAGTGGGTGAGATGGGGGTGTTCCTGGTACTTCGTCGAATCACGGAATGTTTTTGACGTTCAGATCTTGGTCGGATCCCCAGGGAAACTGACGGTCATGATCTAGAGGATCGAGAGTTCGGGGAAGCGTGCCGGAGATTCCAATGAATTGAAGCCACGTGGGACGTGAAGCGATAAAGGAGGCAGCGGTTGCCACAAGACGCCAGCGTGGTTTCTTTCCATTAGGATTGGGAAGAAGAGGCGGAGGAGATGCCTATAAAGGCGCCGCGGAGAGAGCGTAGTATTCTCCTCCTCGGGCGGCAGAGAACGCTGAAGCACAGAGGAATTGCCCTCATCAGTAGTAAGTAGTTCCCGTCTCAGGTACATAAACATATGTTTTCTCTGTTAGATTTCGTGTCCTCTGTCGGATCTTTAGATGAATGAAATGTTGATTCTGTGTCTCGCTCATATGGTCTCTATCTCGATGACGCTGTTTGAAAATGTCTTTTGCCGTCGTAAGACGTACAATGTTTACCCCTTCCGTTCCATGCACAGTGTGTAGCTTTTAGTTTGGAGACGGAGGAAACGATATTTATCCTCTTATTGAAATTAATGTACCCAACCGGGAGAAAGATTGAGTAATCCGCTTCGATTGTGCTCGGTGATGTTTTGATTAGATGTGCACGTCCTTTGTTTCTTTTGTTTTCACTAGATTTAAGTAGAAGAGGAGGAAGCCTTTTGTTTTGCGAGGCAATTTCCAGCTTCATGGCATCTATTTCGAGCTGGCAGCATTTATTCGATTCGCCCTTTAATAAAGGTATACGTGTGACTGCGTCGCAGGTGAGCCCATAGCAGCGGCGGCAGCAGCAGCAGCAGCAGCAGCAGGCGGACGCATGACGGTGAAGGAGGAGCCCTTCCGCTTCCACTATGGCTGCGGCGACAACGCTCTCCAACGATCGCCAACTGAGAAGCCCACCTTCACCCTTGGGCAGATAAAAAAGGCGATTCCCCCTCACTGCTTCGAGCGCTCCATCCTTCGCTCCTTCTCCTACCTCGTACACGACCTGCTGTTCGCGGCCCTCTTCCTCTACTTCGCCGTCGCCGTCATGCCCAAGCTCCCGTCCGGCCTCGTCCTCGCCGCCTGGCCCCTCTACTGGGTCCTCCAAGGCTGCATCCTCAGCGGGGTTTGGGTCATCGCTCACGAGTGCGGCCACCACGCCTTCTCCGACTACTCCATCCTCGACGACGGCGTCGGTCTCGTCCTCCACTCAGCCCTCCTCGTCCCCTACTTCTCCTGGAAGTACAGCCACCGGCGCCACCACTCCAACACCGGCTCCATCGAGCGCGACGAGGTCTTCGTCCCGAAGCCCAGGTCCGCCCTCTCGTGGTTCACCAAGTACCTCAACAACCCCCCCGGCCGCGTCCTCACCCTGGCTATCACCCTTTCCCTCGGCTGGCCGCTGTACCTTGCCTTCAACGTCTCCGGTCGTGCCTACCCTCGCTTCGCCTGCCACTTCGACCCCTACGGGCCCATCTTCTCTGACCGCGAGCGGGGCCAGATCTTCATCTCCGATGCCGGCATCGTGGCGGCCTCCTACGTCCTCTACCGCGTCGCCGCCAGCTATGGTTTCTGGTGGCTGGTCCGGGTGTACGGCGTGCCGCTCCTGATCGTGAACGCCTGGCTGGTCATCATCACCTACCTGCAGCACACGCATCCGTCGCTGCCCCACTACGACTCGAGCGAGTGGGACTGGCTCCGGGGTGCGCTGGCGACGGTGGACAGGGACTACGGGGTACTCAACAAGGTGTTCCACAACATCACGGACACCCACGTCGCCCACCATCTCTTCTCCACCATGCCACACTACCACGCCATGGAGGCGACCAAGGCCATCAAGCCGCTTCTGGGCGAGTACTACCAGTCCGACGCCACGCCGCTTTTGAAGGCCATGTGGAGGGAGGTGCGGGAGTGCATATACGTGGAGCCGGACGAGGATAGTAAGCAGAAGGGCGTGCTGTGGTATCGGAACGAGTTCTAAGTCGACGACTCTGCTCGGGAGAAGATGGCAAGGTTGTCGTGTTTTCCTTTGCTTCCTCCTAAGTCGCTAATTTAGCGAATGATATGGAATTTCCATGCATCTTTCCTAGTGATACGCCTAATTTATGAGCATATCACAACAGCCGGCATTGCATATGTTGTTCGATGCGTGTACGAAAATGGTTTGCATTCATGACGAGCGCAGTGAACGGTAGAAACGTAACGAAATTATTGCATCATCGATAGGTAGATGATGGGGTGTGTGAAGTAGTCGTAATTTGGAGTACTTAACCTATTAGCTTAGTTGGGTAAGCAAGTACAAACTACAAGGAAAAGTCTAGTTAAACACCCACCACATGGTTGACCTGCACTAAGCCTACCTATCATATTTACTGCACTTGCGGTCCTCCCTATCGGTTGGCATGGAGCTCTGGCGACGTTGGCCCAGAATTTGTTCGTGTCTGGTTGGGGTGCTGCATGAAGAGAGAGAAGGCATCTGGTGGCAGGTCACTGCTGACGGGGCTACTGATGATGTGAGAGACCGTACAACAATTCTTGGAATAGTTGGTCTCCTATCACAAACAAAAGAATTTAAGTAGTCGATGGTCCGCTATGCTATTTTATTGCTGATACGATCAATAATTTGAAGTAAGTACATACATACATATATATCGACGGCAAAAGGAAATTGTTCCATCTTCATTATCATGTAACTGGTGGTTCACATGCCTGAGGGGCAAGCAATCAAGACAAAACAAAACAACAGAAGGCAAATGCACATTGCACGAATAAAATGAAAAACTACCAGTCTCTATATCATATCACCTTTGATATATATATATATATATATATATATATATATATATATATATATATATATATATATATATATATATATATATATATATATATATATATATATATATATATCATCAATTTTACGAAATACATGAACACATGAATGATTTCTATGAAATTTCTGCATCCTCGAAATATTTTAAGTGGGGGCAATAACGGAGGAAACTGTTTCATACTTGTTATTCCATTAACTGCAAAGTACTTCATTTTCTTAGCTGCTACTCCATGGGTATGGTGGTCTTACTGTGTCATGGATGACAAATAGTGTAGCTAGGCACTAGTATGTAGGTTACGAGAAGATTGAACCAAAGACTTCAGATGCCTCAATAATTTAAAACTTCATGATATTTGAATACGCAATCATAAAGCCTTCCTCCCAAGAACTGAGCAACCTCTGGGTGCTTCACCTGCCAAAGTTAAAAAAGCCCAGTCATTGCCAGCAACTGTATTCAAGCTAATAACCTTAATAGAGAAAAGCATGAGATCTCAGAATATGAATGAGAATAAATGCAAAAGGGTTAAGTAATAATACCATTCCAATCTTGATGGAATCACACTTTAGTTGAGCATAAAGGTTTGTCTCTATCGCCCTTCCCTGAAAGTTGAAAAGGAAAATAGAGTAGAGATGCTATATGTCACATATGTTGTTGTACATCCTAAAGACAGCTTACCATTCCCTCCAATATGACTAGGTCTGCATCACTTGCAAGGTATGCCAGATCTGGTGATACATTGCTAAGGTCAATAACCTGAAGAACATACTCCATATCACTCCATATCAAACAATATGATTACCTCCTAGACAATGGGCTATTTTCCTTAGAAATAAACCAAGAGGTTCGATGTTTCACATCTTACCGGTAAATCATTACCAGAATTGGCAATGAGAAGGCCAGAAGCATCCACTCCCATGAGTTGCCCATTTCATCCTTCAGCTGTTAAAAAGTGAATAGAAATATCATAATCATCCACACATAGAAACAAGATGAGTCAAGCAATCCTCTCTATCACCTTGAAATAATCTCGACCAATTCAGGGTACGTAACATCATTGATTGAAGGCAGTCATTAGCTCTAGACTACCTGAGCAAACAAAAGAAACTGGCATCAGGAAGAAACCATGAAATAAGCATTAACACAAAATTCATTCAAGTTCATTTTAATTAGACAGCAGAAAATTGACAGACAGGCAACCTCTTAATCTCTAATTATGTCGGACATCTAAAAGCCAAAGTATAAATCTAACAGCAATAACCAGGTTGTTCCTCAGATCTAACCGCAAACGTACAATCTTTACCCATGGCCTTGTTTCCAGTTACTCTTATCTCTATAGACAATTGCTGAAATGGGTCTCAAAGACCAGCTATTTTTCTTTACTAGGCACAATCTCACAACATCATGCTTGTGATATTTTTGCTGACAATATTTAAACTCATTCAGATTCATATAAAGCAAATCACCCTCATAATTAACATATAACTGATTGTCACTTTTTTCTGGTACACCGTGTTTGTTGCTTTGATAAGGGTTTATAAAAGATGTTGAATACAAGGATATAGCTCTATTCAAACATGCAGGGAATAACTTGCATGATTGATTCCCTACATAAATAATAATGAAAATAGTGAAATATTTATATGTGAAATACGCTAATATTTTTCAAAGTAATGCCAATCAAAAATAAATGTCCAAACATGAGTAATCGATAGCCAGGAAGAGGACTTCCCTCCAGCTGAATAACTTGCATGATTGATTCTACTACATAAATATAATGAAAATAGTGAAATATTTATATGTGATGTGAAATACGCTAATATTTTTTCAAAGTAATGCCAATAAAAAATAAATGTCCAAACATGAGTAATCGATAGCCAGGAAGAGGACTTCCCTCCAGCTGAACCAATCCATGCGTGGATTTGCTAATGCATATTGCCATGCATCGTTTGTTGCTTATATATATTCAACATATTTTATAGATCATATTTTGCCATGCATCATTTTCCAGTATACATGTACTGGAAAATCATGGAAGAAGATAGTGATGACTGCATATAGTGCAAAAACTGTTACCTAGTGAATATGGAACAGCTGGAAAAAAATGGCAAACAAATTCCTCTCAAATGGCTAAACTACCACTACAGCAGAACCACAGACAAGCATGAACTACATGCAGACATCATTATCTAAACAGTGGGATGACAAAAAGAGATTTGATGAATTCAGCTTACGAAAAATAGCAGGATTTAACTACAGATCGTAAATACATTGCCAAACAAAACAAGATATACCGTTGTACCACGTCGAAGTAACTCTCTTGCAAATGGCAATACACCCAAAATGATATCAGCACCAGAATTATCAACAAAGATAACAGCCTGTGAAAAAGATGTTTCTCTGGCTGGTAAGTCCAGAATTATCACAAAAAATAACAGCCAGTAACAAGGATAGTTTCTCTGACTGGTAAGTCAAGTAATTAACAAGTTGGATACCGTTTGACAAAGGACCACAAAAGCACAAACAAGCATGAAGTGAGAACTCGATACACATGCTGCTCTTTCATGGTATCGTAATAAGAGCAAAATATCAAGATAATGCTGCAAATATGCACCATGGATATACTGAAGACTGAAGAGGAGATAAAGCATAAAATGTTGAGTTCTCATGTAGGAGTCAAAAGTCTCCACATTTGTAACAGAAGCACTAATTATTGCACCAAGAATTGTGGTGCATAGTGAGATTTTGAAGTCAAAAGAATATAGGAGATCATATGAACTCAGATGTAAAGATTTCACCAAGTTAATTTAGAAGACAATGAGGACAGGATGCTCAGTTCTGCTCACTCCTAGAAATTTCTTGAACAGCTTGCGGTCATATAAAATAGAAGTAAAAGATAAGTAGACATAGGCTAATTACAATCTTCTTACTTGGAAATAATCAACAATGAACTAAAAAATAATATAAGTTTTGACCTTTTGAATTTTTTGTCATTACCATACTACATGTTATATTCACCAAAGGAATGTAAAGGGAGACTTTAGCTAAAAAGGGGGAAATCTTACCTTCTTATGTTCACCAAAGGAATGCAAAGGGAAACATTAGCCAAAAAAAAGGAAAAATATTACCTTCTTCCAAGTCTTCGTAGTCCATTTCATTTTAAAATCGTCCAAGTCATCAATAACCCAAGGTCGAGAAACAAGATTTTGACAACTAGCCAAGAAGGACATGCCATCCTTTGCAAACACCTCTGCTAGCTTCAAGAATGAAAATATATAAAAAAATAAGAAAACTAATTATACTTGGAAAGAAAAAATGCAACCACTCTCTTTTCATAATTAATTGATGAGAACATACCATAATTTTCTGCTTGAGAAGATAAAATTTGTTAATTTTACACACTTCAGTACTAGGTAGGAAAAGATCACTGATCCACACACACACACACAAGATGCCAGCTTAGTGCATAGCTAATAGTTATCGAGATCAGAGAGTCACGACATGTAAGTCATTATTTCTCTATAGCACAGAGATCAAGATCATAAGATGAGAAACACCACTCATGTAGAATTTAATTTATCTTCAGCTGTAGAATCACTGTTAGTGTCGGAGAAATCATGCCTCTAGAGTTGGTAGGCTATAATAATTCAGTTGCACAAAGGCTCAGCAAACTAAAACTTGGATTACCTAGCACAGACAAAGTTGGTAATTGTATATAATTAATGTCTGCATGATTCTTGCTGAAGGCATACCAAATGTGTGATTAGTCATTGTGAACAAGAACGAGAGAGAGACCTTTTGTCCAAAAAAGTGGAATTGATGTAGCCTAGTGAACATATTCAAGTGTTGAAAAATTCAAATTTTAAACTTTAGATATAAGGAATAGGATTATGAGTAGGTTGCCAGGTTACACATTATCAACCTGAACTGTTCCTTCAGAAACTTAATTCTCAACCTAATAGATGCAGAGGGAACCAAAGGATTATAAGCAAACCAGACCAATATAATATATTCTCACTTTCCTTTGCTAATTATGTAAATCAAATATAAATAAATTTACAAAGATATGTGACTATGAAAGTGATGCACAACCTTGTTAACTGCAATCCAATGTATAATGTACCTGAGCAGATCCCAGATCAAAAATGTTACCCGCCAAAATTCCCCTAATCAAGTTTTCCACTCGTTTACTATCATCTTCAATAGCATCATTAAGTCGGACAACACCCTCAAAAAGTGAGATAGCTTTAGCATTCTCTTCATCCTGTTTAAAACAGATTGCTTGAATTTACTATCATAATTCTAAATAAACAAAGAATCAAATTCAAGAAGTTTAAGAATTTGCATTTACCTTAACCTTCTTGAAAATATCTCTAAATCCCAATTCTCTAAGTACCTGTTCACGGAGCCTGCAAAGAAGCTAAAATCGTCTTCAAAGCATGAGACCTGAACTGATTCTTTACTAAACCACATTCTAATTGTAAATTGAAAAATTCATGAGTGTAAATATAGCAAAAGCAAGCTTACAACACAATCTGGTGGCCCACCATTGCTTTCAGGATTTTTCTTCATGTCCTCTAGCATAGCTGTATATCTGGTGCAGAAGAAAAAGAGGCAAAGTAGATTAGGTATGCTTATATTTGAATTGCATCCTCAGATAGAACACCTGAAACAAAGATCTAGACAAACAGGACATACAGTCATCAGAGAATATTTCAGCATTCCAACTATTCAGTTTGAATTATTTGTCATCAAAATATTATGTGCATAGTATAGCAAGTTAATCAATGATCAAACAGCTAAATCAAACATAAAAACATAGCTCTCAAAGCCCACAGCCATGTCAAACAGATCAGTCTTTAGCCATCATTCTTTTTGTTTTTGTTTTTGGAATGAATTCAAAGCAGGAATACACACACAAGAGGCAGCACAACTGAGATCACATTTGTGAAGTTTCTGTGCTTCATTTGAGATATGATTACAGATTTGTGCATTGCCATGCCTCATGCCTAAAGCTATATACATCTTTAAGGCTAGCATTATTTCCAGAACTAACATGAGCGCCATATGTTAAAGTTGTTTTACATAGAACAGTTAAAGAAGAAAATGTAGCAATCTAAACATGCTGTAGATGGTTTATAATTTCTTTTAAACGAACAATAATAACAGAAGTTTTTAGGCAGCTTCAATGATATGTAATTAATTAGCAAAATATCAAAAACATTCCAAAAGCAAATTTAGCACATCACAAAAGAATATAGCTTGATAACATACAAGGACAATGATGATTCAAATGACAAAGACTTACCTCTGAGCAAACTTTTCGGCTTTAATAGCGGCATCAACAACCGTAGGGTCATTCTCTGCTCGTTGCCTGCATAAAAACCAATATGGCCATTATAATCAGCGAAAGGATTTAACAAGATGAACTAGTAATAAAACTACATGATAAACAAACTAAAACCAGGACAGAAGCACGTCAAACTAGTTCATACTAGGACTATTTGAGAATATGAGCAATTATAAGTTTCAAATACACTGATCTTAAACTTTATAAGCAAATCAGTTATGGAGATGAATATTACAATTTGGTCCATCAAACAAAATCCAAACCATACTGAAAGGAAAAGAGGCACCAATAGCTGTTACATATCAAACTGCCTTCATTATGAAGTGAATATTATCCCCACATGATCATCCTGCTAGATTTTTCTACATAAATGATTATCTGAAGACATTTCAAGAATCAAAAAAAGAAAAGAGATAACTTATTCCGCAGATGAACTACATGTCTAAGGCAATCAATTTTAAAGTCAATGACAAATTACCCAAAATGAATTCATACACCAGATAGTTAATGATTAAGAAAATGTAAAAGAGGAGAAGACAAAGCCAACAGGACACAGTAAACATAATTCTATCATAATTCCACATTTTCTCTCAGTTAGTTAGTCATGGTGTCAAAAACAAGCCATTTGTCCAACTATTTGAGGTAGGCTAGTCTGATCCTTTCCTGGCACTAAACTGCATCATTGACTGTAGATAATTAATTACTTGGCAAGTATTACTTTAAGTCTTCTTTGGTATTCCTCTATCCCTTGCCTCGCTTGACCAGGGCATTCATAGGTTTTTTCATGCATGCTGGCAGTAATGCACCATTATTGTTTGTTTTATCTTCATACAGAATTTGTTATACCCCTCTCTCTACATTAATCGTCACTTCAATCATATCAAAAATATTTCTTTCCAGTGTCCTGATCTTTTTGAATAATAGATCCATAACATCATAGTTTTTTTCTACATTTGATAATTTCATTATCTATTTCAATGTTCAACTATAACTCCCTTCTTGTATTCAAGTTGTTAAAGTTGCGATTTATAAAACAATCCTATATCATCTAGAGTACTTTATTTTTTTATACTTACTTTTTCTTCTTTTGGACTCATAGCCTTTTGTTTTTTTTTATTTATCTCCTATTTCTACCCATACCTCTATCTCCACCTCTTTCTAATCAATTAGGATCTCTGCTGAAAGAATATATTCAGCAGCCATCAAGTATCGCTGTCCACCTCAATCCTCCCTGATCAGGTTCAGCTCATAAATAATGGTGTGTTTTCTGAACTGCATGATCACAACAACACATGTGAAGTGATCCATTATTAAAATGACCAAATTGGTCATCTACATGGGAAATAAGACACCAACATGGAATATGTTTTCAGTTGCAAAAGAAGTGTCATCAAAAGATTTTAAATTCGAAGGGTCGAATAAAAGAGTCTCTCCAATCAATGCTGAATCCGTGCGTGCTGGACAGTAGATCAGAAATGAGAACCTCAGGGGGATCAAAAGAAGAGGAATAGGAGGAGAGAGAATGCATTATAAGCATAAAATCTCTAGTTGGACCATCGCTGGCGGACTTGAACATGCCAATTGTCAAAGTTAAGTGGAGGCATGGTACACTAGTGGAAGCATAAAATCTTGCAATGGTGAAACAATATGACTTGATATGAATAGGAAGAAATGTAGGGAGATGGAGTGAGGAACGAAATGTTTGAAGGCAGGAATGGCAATAGACAATCAGTTGGCTAATTTAAAGTTTTGTGCCTAGTATGTTTATCTTTACATAAGTACAAACTGGGTCAAGCTGGGTTGGGTAGCACAACCCCTCAAACCAAACATACCTGAGTCCAAATTTGAGCTTTCTTGAGCTGGACAAATTTCAAGACCCACAAACCCCAAATTTTCATGTTTGGCTTGGGTTCTTCTGGTTACAATATTATACGTCAAGTATCCACCAACTTAGTGAGCTTATGGATATTGACTGGATGATCATGGTGAGATATGTGCACACAGAAGAGACTTGATGCACCCAAAGGTTAACTTTAAATTTAAAATACCTCAAGATTTCAGCCAAACTAAGTCCAGGTAGTTTTTTTCATTTTTCTAATATTCCTTGGAAGCTAGCTTTATTATCTTTAGAGCTGTTTTAAGAATTTTCTCAGGCTTCCAAATAGAGTAAAATAAGTAGCTATTTAAGTGTTACATTCTTATCTCTATGCAGCAGCCCTTTTTCTAATGGAAAGAATCCAATAAGGGCAGAAATCCATCCAAAAGAAAGGGGCTCATATGAAGGTTTAAGTGAAATTGTGAATGATTTTATTCTCCTTCAGGAGTCATACTATAGTTAAAACAGTGTGTGGCATCTCAAGCTATAATAGAGATACCAAATCAAAAGAAAGTAACTATTCTGATAGAGAAATAGAGAGAATTCTACGTTGGTAGGCCTACACATATTAATTATGTTCTCTTTGTGTTCTCTCTCTTCCTTCAAAAATTGTAATTAGCTAACAACTAAATAGGTTATGTACGTACGAGAAGAGGGATTAACCAAGACCTCCATCACAGGAAAAGCAAATAGAGGTTTCCCAGTTACTTGCTTGGTTGTTCTGTTTATTTTTTAATGCCCTCAGACGTCACTACTATACAAACAACACAGTTCCTGATCATATTATTTAGTTTCGATTCTCATCTAGCAGTAGACTTCTATTTCCCCGAGCTTTAGGAGCCAAGTAGGTCCAGCATAATCCACAACAAACAACTCGCGCACTAGCATGAGAAATAAGCATCACATAACTATCATCAACCCCAAAACATCATCAAGAAAAGCACAACAATCGACGCCTTGATGGAGAATATAACCCGCACCACATTCATTCCCAAGATTGTAAAGATCAAGAGACCACGGATCAAAAGGAAAAGCAAGAAATGCGGACCTAAAGGAGGGGACGGAGTTCAAGAAGAGATCGATCCACTGGATCTCCACGGGCGTGGCCTTGCGGGGATTGTCAGAGGGAAAGCGGTAAGGGATCGTGCAGACTCTGTATTTGGATTCGATCGGGGTTTGGAGGAGCGGAAACGGCACCGTCGGTGAGGAGCTCTCCATTCCTTTCCTGTTTCTCCGCTAATGCGACGAGGGTTTGGTCTCGCGCTGCTTCCCCCCTCGATGGAGCTCCGGCGGCTCCAAGAGGAAGCGAACAACTTAATTGGAAACCTGAGAGAACGGAATGGAAGTCGCGGCGCGAAGTTGGGGGATTTCCTTTTCCTCCGTCGGCTCTTATGATGCTGGCTGCGATAGCACGGAGGGGGGAAAAGAGACGGCCCTCCGTTAACGTATTTACAGTTATTTATCTATTATTGGATTTCACCATATAATAAGATTTGCGATCCATATATGTTATAGTTTATTTTAATTTCTTGAAATATATATATATATATATATATATATATATATATATATACAAAGTCAATAAAAATACTTTGTTCTATCAAAGTCATTACCAGCACACAGTATCGTCAATAATTTATGAGATTTAAAACCTTTTCTAACGCGAATTAACAGTAAATAAAAGAGTGAGTGAAAGCAACTGAGAAAACCAATCTAATTAACGTTGATAGTAAACCTCTAATTAAATCTCATTGTAAGTAGGGACAGATTTGAATTGGCTTACGATGATGACATAGATCAACTATCACTAATTGAATCTAAAGTATTTTTTTTATCAATGATTTGATGGATAATTATTCACAATAAAACTATCCAATCTCATTAAAGATGATTACTGTTCCATTGGGGGTAGGTAAAACCCCACCACCAACCTTCCTATTATTTTTTTCCGCAACAAAGCGGCCAGCAATACATGAGCCAAGCAAACATAAGCTCCAGAGATGTCATCAGTATGATCATGTAAAAACACAGATTTCAAAGGAGGATATGCAACCAGATTGGCTCGTACGCAAAATAATAATCTACAACATCTTGGGACGTCAGTAATAATGGTACAAGCATTACAGGAAGGTCCAAACAGGTGCTGAAGAATCCTTGAAACATATAAACTCTTGTCTCTAAGCTAAACACCACACAACTAAAATAACCTACCGCAGGGAGAAGAAACACACAACAGTTTTGTTTCCACAGTCGCTAGGAACTACCCCTGAACAAGATTCAAATACAATTACAAACACACAGTAATGATAGCATATGTTATTTCCATGGCATGTTAGACAACCCTTGCTGGTTGCTGTTATTGCATGTCCCCGTGCTGTGGTTGAGCGGACTCCCAGGCCCACCGGAGGATTCGCTCAAGGTGCCCCGTGAGGTTGGGCTGCTGGGTACTGGTGCCAGAACAGGTGCAAGCTTTCCAGGGGCCGACATTGGTTCCAAGGGATTATTGACCTGTTTTGGTTCTTTTTTACCGGCAATGAAGCTCCCCACAACCACCTGCAGAGACAAACCAACTGTTACCAGTCATTTATAAAAACCCTCTTTACTGTAAATTACAGGCAATGATACACAAGCAAACTTGGTCCTTCTGGCTTCTGACTCTATCTCAGCTTTAAACCATATACAAATACTGCTACATCACTTGTATAATTTGGATCTAAGATGCTTCTCATTCAAACAGCATAGCATAACTATCTGATAAGATACAGGAACATAAAAATCCTGTGGAGAAGATAAATCACATTGCAGGTCAATTTAGTAAAGCTAGGTGGCATCTTCACTTGCTGTCAGGTGAACATGAACAGATGCCTCACTCAACCTTCCACTAAGGCTAGGATACTTGTATCATGTCACAATCAATAAGTTACAACAAATGGAACCCAGGGTTGACAATTAGCACTCAGCTGTGGGTCTAACAAAGGGCAGAGGGCCCATCACACTTATCACCTCATGACTGACATCAACAGGGATGCCAGATGGCTTGTTCCACAAGATGTTAATGAACACTTGGCTTAAAATAGTTCAGGGATGAGGCTAGGAAAAATCTATTTAGTGTACAACAAGAAGGCAACCGATATTATTTCTTTTCACTATAAGAAAGATTACTACATAATTTTATTATGCAAGTCCACATTAGGTCTACAGTCACAATAAGATCCGAGTAGTAACATGAATGTAGCAATTTCGTAACCAAGAACCAAACTTTACATAGAACCCTTCAAGCAGCAAATATTAAAAAAAAAACAATATTTTTCCTAGAAGTTACATGTAAATTGAAATAAGAAGAAGAAACTATTGGATAAAAAAGACCAGAAACAATGCTGATTCCATGTAGATCTGTAGGAACAAAGCAATCATGAAGATAACTCTATCCCATGACCAAAATCATCTAAATAGGGACAAAATGGTAGAGTGTGGGATCCATAGGCACCAAGTATATTTCACCAGTATATGGCTCGTATGAGAATGATATTCACCTTAGATGAAGATACAAGCACATACTAACTAAACTTACACGAAACCTGTAAACATATTTGCATAGTATTGTTGCAAAGAAATTAAGCTGAAGTACAGTATAATATTAGCCTAAGGATGTCTCATGTCACAAAAAGAGAGACCTGGACAGGTGATGCCGCAGTCAACAGTCCTGCCACTCCCCCGCCCAACACACGCCCATCAGGACCAGCAAGTGAAACACTCAATCCACCTGTTCGGCTACGCTGACCACCACTCTCTGAAAGCAGAAATGAGCCCGACAATGACAATATCTCAAACCGTCCCTGCACATGGAAATTATAAAACTATGATGGCATTACAGATTAATATAATCGGAAAGAAAATGTTAGGCAAAGGGAGATGATTGAGAAAGACCAGTCATAAATTGTCTGGTTTACGTAATCAGACATTCATACTGGACAGCCCATGCTATATAGGAATGTGTTTCAATATATGGTAATCATATCTTTCTTGATATAAAATGATAATCATGCCTTTGAAACTGGCTAAGTACATAAAGTCAAAGCTCACCAAATAATTATTTTAAAAGGTCTATCTGCTCACCATCTACCCTGGTTAACAATATGGCAAATAGGCTTCAGCCAATGCCAAGTTTTAAGACTATCAAGAGCAAGTCTTAGTTTGTGCAAACCAAAGCTGTAAACAATGACAAGAATTACCCATGATATATGCCAAGAATCATGCAATTGTACAAACTGATCAAGCAGCAAAGTTAACACTACAATCAAATGAAACAAGATTTAATAACTTGAAGTCCATACAAACAGTTCCTGCAAGAAGCTGAATCTGTCAATGTCAGTTTCAAGCACAGACCTCATAAGTTACAGTTCCACCAGAAGTTGCTGCTTGACGAAGTGTTACATTAGATATTGCACCATTTGCAGAAAGAATGCAAACAGCACGTGGACCATGCTGAGAAAATGACATAATTTTTGAAGATACATCCTGAAAACATAGAACAAATTATTATCATCAAATTTGTGTTGTGAAACTTAACATATCAAAATAGTTTTAGATTGTAAAAGGACCTATTGGTCCACCAGAAGTTTGTATTAAGTCATTCATCAAGTGATTGAAGAGAAGGCAAATTAGATCTGATAGAAAGAGTTGTGCCAAAAGTACTGACCAAATGTATTTTCTAATCAAGTGCATCCAGGACCCACTCGCTCAAAGGACATAGATAATTTACAACATAATTAACAACCAAGAGCTGCCAGATGATTCTAAGTGACTGTCAGATCATCAGCGCTGGTCATTGCCAAAAAACTGTGTTATTGGCAGATGATGCGAAGCAGAAATCTCCAAGCACCTATGTTGATTTTCAGTTTATTAAAATATTAACTGTTTCAAAATTTTCAATGTACTAAAGGCTAAAAGCACCTGTGGCTTATATATATATATATATATATATATATATATATATATATATATATATATATATATATATATATATATATATATATATATATATATATATATATATATATATATATATATATATATATATATATATATATATATATATATATATATATATATATATATATATATATATATATATATATATATATATATATATATATATATATATATATATATATATATATATATATATATATATATATATATATATATATATATATATATATATATATATATATATATATATATATATATATATATATATATATATATATATATATATATATATATATATATATATATATATATATATATATATATATATATATATATATATATATATATATATATATATATATATATATATATATATATATATATATATATATATATATATATATATATATATATATATATATATATATATATATATATATATATATATATATATATATATATATATATATATTCAGTGGAAGAAATCAACAATTAACAAATAGCAATTCAGCCAGAAATTAGATCAACATGCTATCTCATATATGGAAATATTTAACTAAAAAATCATAACATTAAGAAGACGTAAGTGATTGAGTAAATAAACTTACTGTAATGTACATATGCACTTATATATATATATATATATATATATATTAGAAAAAAGAGAAATCATAGGAAAGCCAGACAACCTTATAAAAACAATAAAAATCATATGTACACAGACGCAATAGCGAACAAATAAGACAGTTACATTGGCATCTAGTGAAGTAGACTATGGTAAGGTAAACCTAATTGGATAAGGCAAACTTGAAACCTTATATAGTTTATTAGCTTGTTCCTAAAAACTTCCAACAGTAAAATAGCATCAGAAGAGGATATTAAATTTGAAATATCTACAATTGCTATTCTATTCGGCATCACACTGCAGATATGAACCAGAGACCAGAACAGAGAATCAATGCATTTCATGTATGTTGCTCATAACTCATAAAGCATAAAAAAGTGGACTTCAGAAACAAGTTGGATACAATATAAGCTCTCCTTGATTCTGAGTATTACTAGAAGGACCAAAACGGAAATGTAAACAAACATTGCGGAGACACCCAAGAAACACTAACTATAGCAGAAGAACACATTCTAACTCAAATTAAACAAATTTAGCAGCATCACCCACATCACCGATGTAGGTCTCATTATGCAACAAATATAAATGAATACCTCTCCAGTCTTCACTGTGATAACATGAGGAGTAAATCCAATCCCTGCTGATCCTGAAAGTTTATTCTCTACATCAGGCTAATTTATAGAAATATAGAGTTACAAATATCAATAATAAATTAAATTAAAAAGGTTATTAAAATGGCCAATCAAGCATATAAAATTAACCTCATAATCCATGGACTTTAAGATAAAGTCTCATTTTAAGAATCCACAAAGGTGCCTGTGATGATGAATATCCAATACTTGGTAAATACAGTAAGTATGATATGAACACAGCAATTTTTTTTAAAAAAGAAAACACATAAGAAACACAAGGTTTTTTGTCAAGAAAATTAAATTAAAAAATCAAGTTGAATTCCATCAGTGTACCATGCACTAACTTAGCAATTTAATTTACAAATTATCATAAAAGTTTAAACTTTGAAACTGTAGAAAAGCAGATGATACACTTAACATCAAACAAATAACAAATAATTCTTGAATTCCTCAAATCTCAACAGACATTTTAAAAAACAAATAAGGGTGCAAAAGTAATTTCAAGCAGATCATTCTCCAGGCTGTCAGATCTACCAGAACTCAGAAGTCCCCAGCAGAGTCAAAGAGCATTATTTATGCGTCTGACAAAATAATCTCTCATTCCCACCATACCATCAAGCCTTTGTTTTACAGCCAGATCCCAAACAAGTAAAACCCATATGAACCACCAGATGATTAAAAGGCCAAGCATACCATGTTGCAACAGTGGAACCCTCCTCCATTGGAAAAGATCATCAGATCTACAGATACATAGACAGAACTGGGATTTACCTAGAGCAGCCATCTGCTGCTTCTTGCCAGAACCAGGAGGTCGGCCCCTTGCTTTCTTCGTAGGATCTGCCGAGGATGCTCTGTTAGTTGTTCCAGTAGGGGAAAGGGAGAATCCACCGCCCCCCGGTGCGCCTGAAGCAGCAGCCGATGTAGGGATCAGAGCAAGAGCCATGGTTCCATCGGGCCCGTACTTTCTCGGCCGTCCTCGCTTCCGCTTCACAGGCTCACCCATGGTGATATTTAGGCCATGTGGAGCCATCATTGGAGAGGGACCTTCGACGCCGCTGCCAGTGGTCCCTCCCCCTCCGCCTCCTCCTTGGTAAGGGGCAGGAGCAGGAGCAGGAGGAGGAGGAGAGGTGCTGGTTATTGGCTTGTAGATCGCTGTGCCGTCCGGTGTAAAGGCCAATCTCATGCTCTGGATGGCTGGCGGAGCCTGCGCGGAACTTTTCTGCATTCCGGAGCTAAAGGGTTCCCTAACAGGCATAATTCCTGGTTCTGATCGCACTTCCATGGCCACGGTGAGGAAGCTCAAAACACCATTACCGGGAAAACCCAAACCCTACCGTGGAACAACCCCAAGAACTCCGCAGGAAGCACAGCACAAAGTAAGATCACAACTCTAGATTCTCCTTGGAACTTAAAATAGCGCAAATTTGCAAGACAACTTGAACAAAAACAGTCTGGAAAGTTTACTCTACTAAGCGAGCATCGACGAGATCAGGAGATAAATCAGTAGAAAGTTTGAATTTTTACTGCAGAAACGCACTCGAACAAGCTCGAAAGCAGTACCGACGGGCAATAATTATCCAAAAACCCTAAGCATCGAAGGCCCATCTTTATCCCTGCGTATTACAGCAGAAACAAACAAGAAGAAAGAGCGACGGCATCAGGATCAGGCCACAAGCCACAAGCCACTGTACAAAGTAAAGAGGAAACAAGACTGGGCTAAAAAAAGAAGCACAAGCAGTAAAAAAGAAAAGAAAACACCCTAATACTACCCTCGATCCAGCTAATAAACCATGAATTTTCAAACCCAACTCTCCTAAAAAATTCCTCCCTTTTTTCCCCCAATTTATCCATATAAACCTCGATTTCACCACCAATTTCGTAGAAAAAGGCCCACCGAAAAATCGAGGAAACTAAGAAGAAAGCCGGTTGCTTTACCAAAGAGAAAGAAGAAAATACGGAAACTAAAAACCTTAATCCCATGTCGGACCGCTCCCAGAGCCTCACCAACAGGCTGCGATGAGAGAAAAAGGGGGGGCCAAATCGTGCCCTAATATTTCCGGCACCCCTTCGTGCCCAAATTTAACCCCTTTTTCTATAAATTTCCAGAAGCCTCCCTCTCTCTCTTCTGTGGAATTGGTAAGGACTTAATATTTTTTAGGGGAAAATAATGGTGGAAACGAAAAAGCAGGAAAAAGACAAGTAAAGCCACCCCAAACTGCTTTCACACGATAACATCATTTTAGAAAAAGGGCCGATTAATTTAAAGCGCCAATTAAGCCGAGTGCGCCCCCAGGATCGGTGGACCCCACCCCCCTCTCTCCGTCCTCTTTCGTTTGAAGCCTAATCGACGGACGCCGTTGACCGTTGACTTTCAGGCTTCGCCACTGTTGACTCGGAGATCAAATAATGGCGAGCGCTCACGGCAGTGCAACCTGCGCCGTCAGTGACCGGTCGGAAGCCGCTGCCGCCGAGACCGCAATAAAACGATGAGAAGGCTCGCACGGTGGTCGTACTGGTCAACGCAATTATTGATTTTAGAATCGGTCGGCAGGTCGAAATCAGTTTCATTTCTCCGACCTAACCACTCCTGAGATGTTCGATTTGACTCTCCGATCTGTAAGCTTTAAGTTGTCATCACTCGTATGTTTGCACTGTGGAAACCTCAAATCAAAAATATGATTATGATAAATATCAGGAATAGAGTTCCACACGTATGCACTGTGGAAACCTCAAATCAATCAGACATGTTTTAGAATGTGATGAGCAAGTACAATCCACACTCTTAAGATGTTGATGTGTAATCATGTTGATATCTTCCACCTCAACTATAAACTATAGACAATTATCTTTTTAACTCAATATAAAGATGTCAAGAATATTCATTGCTCTATGGTTCTTCCATCACGATCCCTATGCTTGACTCTGTGTAACAAGTTAATCTCCACTCATATGCATGCATGAGTGTTCATACAAGGACCTGTTCCTCCTTCTTACAAGGAAAAAGACGAATGGTCTGCATATGATGAGATAACACCGTTAAAATGCATAACATTAATATCTACTACCCTTATCCACCACGTAAGCTTCCATTTGATATGTTCTACGGAGTCTTTAGTTCTTCGGCTTTTTCTCAAGACTTTTAGGCAGAATTCCCACCAAACTTCCCAAGAACTTCACCAAAAGAAAGACGTACGGAAGATTAAATGCCTCTAGTGCTATTACACCTTAGCAACCCCAGAACGAGTTTTAATTGCCGAGACCGGGGAGAAATATATATAAATATATATAATCCCGGATGGATTACGTAGCTATGGATATATAAATATAAATATAAATATAAATATAAATATAAATATAAATATAAATATAAATAAATAAAATAGCAAAAGTAAATACAAGAAAGGAAATGACCTAATTATATTTCCGTAGGGGAATCTAACTCTCGTAGGAGGCCAACAAAAAGACGAGGGCTAATGGACAGCCTTTTCAACTACTAGTCCTTGGATTTGAGTAGTTGAACGAGCAGCGGAAAGCCGGGGGATACGGAAGCCTTATCTTCACGTCGGGATACTCTAATTTAATTCCATGCACAGAAATTAGATGGGAAGCATACCAAAAAGATGTGCACCTGTGACCTGGTTAGGTATCCGCACAGGAAGGATAGTGAATGAGAGATGGGTTCAAGAAGGAGAAGTAACAAAAAACAAAAGGACGAGTCACCCACGTGACCACCTCCTCGCCTTCATCGCTTCGCTCGACGCATACTCTTTTTCTTCTTGTGGGCAGTGATTACTAAAGCGCAGCCTCACAACACCGACGTACGAATAGGATATCGTCTCGTGGGATGTGTACCATTAGCCCAAGCACGGAAAGGCGAAGGGTGACGTGCAAGTCATCTCCTTGTTAATGCTTTGACTTGCTGACTCGACCTTTCCCATGTAATTGCATCAACGGACTCGCTAGATGAGATCCGACCCATCTTCACGTCCCATTGCAATTCCTGGTCTAAGCTTGAGCTGAGCTGCCTGCCTCATCCGAACCAATTCCATGGGCCGTGCCTGCACGCTAGGCCGGGCCACGCTCGCGTACTGGGAGCGAAAGCTGCTGAAGATGACGGTGAGCACGCTTCCGTGGACGTTGCAGTTCTGTGCAATCCTCCTATGGAGACATATGAGGACAAAGAACACGAATGGCGATTGGTGTGATGCCATCTCATACGTTCCAACCCCCCTGCGTATGTAACGATGATCCCATCAACCGTTGCAGGGATAGGATGAGGATGGCATTTGAAATTCGAATCATTAGCCGTTAGAAATTGACTCGAACAAGGAAACCTAATTACAATCGCAATCCTCGCCACTGCCGCCTATTTATTGCGTGATTCGATTCTCCCCTTTATTCTGTCTGTTGATTCCTCGTTGGACGATCGAGAAATAGACAAGGATGGAGACGGCGACGACGGTGCAGCTGCCGGCGCAGCCTAAGCCGCGGACGGAGCAGGCTATGGATGCGTACGAGAAACTGGAGAAGTTGGGGGAAGGGACGTACGGGAAGGTGTTCAAAGCGAGGGAGAAGGCTACCGGCAAGATCGTCGCTCTCAAGAAGACCCGCCTCCCCGAGGACGACGAGGGCGTTCCGCCCACCACCCTCCGCGAGGTCTCCCTCCTCCGCATGCTCTCCGTCGATCCCCATGTCGTCAGGTGGTGTTCCCTGAACGCCAATAACTACTTCCTCCCTCCTTGGTTTAGGGAATTCCCCATCCTTTTCGTCTCGTAATTGAAGTTTGACGCCATCATCTCTGTCTCGTCCTCGATTCCTTCTTTGCATACGTTTTCTTCACTGATTTTATGGTGCGATATCTACCTTTTCATGCGGATAGGCATTAGATTCCTTCCTCCCCTCTGTAATTGATGGATCGGAGGAACTCCCCATGCTTTATTTGCCTTGTGTTTCGAAATTTTGTGTTCTCTACCGAGTCAGTCGTTTCTGGAAATTGCTCTCGGGTCTGCTATTTGTTCCCACTTTCTGGCAATACTTCCTATTGTAGTTTCAGCATCGCCTGGCTTTTCTTGTTAATTTTCCCATGTAATGATCGATTTGTTTCCTCAAGCTACTCACCACAGACTGCTGGATCTCAAGCAAGGCCAGAACAAACAAGGGCAGACCATTCTGTATCTCGTCTTCGAGTACATCGACACTGATC
>CM017196.1:8135399-8225399 GCA_004837865.1 Musa balbisiana | reverse complement strand
CACTCACCGTCCGTCTGGTCATCCCACGGTCCTCAACACTTTTGATTGGGTACGTGCCAACGTGCATACACCATGCGAATCTCGAGCGTACACAACCTGGACGACGATGGGGTACGTCATCCCGATTCCCGCGGACTGCAGCTCTATCCGACCACAACTTTGGTCTCCATCGGATGCAATCCATTCTGTTGGATCGTAGATCTTGTGGCTGTGGCTGTCCAACTCAGCCTTCCAAATCCCAAATCCATGGTTTTTGACTCGGGAAGAATGTGTACGCCCGTTGGCATCATCATCACTCCGACGAACAACTCGGTCTGTGCTGTGGTATTTCAGCTCCCATCTTCGCAACCCAAACCCGTATCGTCTCATCACGAAGACGGACAATGAGAAAACTGAACCAGCCTAACCTAACAGCCATTCTTCTTCTATTGCAGGCTCAGTCTGCCGTTGTTGCAGCCACCGAAACCTATATGATGTATGTTAGAAGGAGACGACGTCTAATTGACACCATAGGAGCTGTCAGGAACTTTTTGGCCCGTGGCAGTATTCTTTTGTAGCACCAATTGCACCCACCTCCGTATATGAGGAGAAAAACTCGGGTCATGAAAGGATGAAAAGAGGTCGTCCACTAAAGGACTTGCGGCTCGACTTGCCTCCGGCGGATCAGCTTGGAGAGAAACAAATAGGCACTTCGAGGCCTTACAAAGAAAAAGGAAGAGGAAGACTCCCCCCAATTCAAAGGATCTAGGAAAAGGGACTTTTAGTTTTATATTACTAGAATATAAATTAAAATTTATGATTAGATATGATTTTATGATTAAATAAAATTTTAGTTTAAGAGTTTTACTCAAGTGGGGGGACTCTTGAGGTCAAAGTCTTCAATTTATTTCTCTCTATAATTCAAGGATTCATGTTAATAGAAGATATTATGGTATCACTCAACTGGCAGTCATCTCAGATCACACGTAGTGCCACTCCAATCAAAATAATATATATATGTTAAAGCAATGCGAAATGACATAGATCGATTTAGAAACGATTGCACTTTGAAGTGACGTAGCTCGACTCAGAAGTGATGCAGCCCAACTCTGAAACGATACACAATAAATCCACAATGTTTGGAGTCACATTGGAGCGACACTTGCTAGCGATGATATAACCTCGCAAGGCACAGGATTGGAAGGATAGCCTCGAAACAGATAAATCGCTCACTTGAAATATTGACGGATGCTAGTAAGTACGAGGGGAGTCGACTTCAAACGAAAGGTATAAAAACCACCCCCAGGTAGATGCCGGGGGATGAGAAACACTATCGTTAAAAATTAACTTATGTTTCGGAGGGGTCAAGCTAGAACTCCCCTCTCTGGCATTGACCCGTTGTACAAGGGACTCAAGACCAAAAACCTCTCATGTATCACTAAGAAAACATCATAGGAGACGAGGACCACGATCCCTTATCCATTCTCCGTGAACCTTTCATTATGAGTGACAATGCAAATGACCTTACACTATTGAGATCGAACAATATTTTAAATATAATTTGAGAGATATAATATTTTAGATATAATTTGAGAGAAAGAGATAATTAGAATGCAACTCTACTATCATCCAAGAGATTATAAATTTTATTTTTATTAAGAGTTTTTATATTTGAAGTTTCTCTATTGACTCTTTTTTATATTTTTTTATACCGACAATCTTTTCATGAGAAATTTTCTAATTTGGTATCATGAGTTTTTTTATATTTCTAATGTAGCTTTTCAAATTTTCTAACATATATATTTTATTATTTTAAGATTTGGTTTTTATTTTTTAATATAAATAAGAACGACTGAATCACGTTCATTATTTTTAAATCTATATTTTATTATTAACTATTTACATCTATTTAATAATTTTGAAAAAACCTCAAGCCACCACGTGTCTGTTGATCAAACGTGAATGGGTCGATTTGGTGTACCGTCGCCACCTAATCTCAGGTAATATTTGAGTTTGATCTCATTGCCTTTGATTTTGGAATCCTTAATTTCGATTTTATTAAATTTAAAATCAAAATCAAATATATTCTAGATAAAAAAATTAAATTACTTCTTTAAGATTTGAATATAAATCATTAGACTTTTAGGTTTAAAGTTATAATTAGTAGATAATCAAATTTATTTATATTGGTACACAAAACCGTCGACGACAAGTGAGATGACCCGATTGGTTCACTGTCGAAAGTGCAGGTCCTTCTTGATGACTCCTTCTTACTGACAGAGGGAGCTAACATGGCCAGCCGATATAGAGAGCCTACTAGGGGAGGTGATTCGTTGGGAGCAACTTAGCCTTGGTATGGTGAAGCTGAGTAGGAGAGCTGAATTCTCCTAGCTGCCAAGCCACCTCCTGGTCACGTCTTCAGATAGAGCCAAGGGATCATACACAATTGCTCTATGTCAGGAGCATCCCAGCTTAATCCTTCCAATAGTTAAGTTAATAAAAGATGTAAGAAGAGAGATAATAATATGAGCAGTCTAAATGAGAGAGTAAAAGATTTTTGCATGTATACTTTTCATCTTGGAATCGAACTATAATCATAATCATTTTGATGATCATAGTTTCAATTCAATTCGATTCTAATTGAGCCAAGATTAATGTAATAGAATTTATAATGTCAAGGATGATCTCCAAATGGAAACTCATACTATCCTTTTCTCTCCTCAAATATCTTTCTAGTGTGGAACTCGTTGGTATATATCATTTAATATTGAAACTCCAAATTTATGGAATCTAAATTCAATTATTCAGTCAAACATTTTGATTCTTAAGAACAAGAGGCTTGAATCAATGATGGATCTAATTTTAATAGGGATTCTAATATTTTCCTAAGTAACTTAATTGCCAACTCTCCGTGGCTTCTGTAGATCAATTTGTTTCGCAACCATCATTCCACATTGCTATCAACTTAGTGTTATGTCCTTATTATATCCAATGATTACATGATTCAAGACAAGTCTAGGGAGATTCCTAGACTCTTATCTTATATTAGTAAATAACAATTCCCCCATCATAATTATTATATTGAATGAAATGGGTCCTTCAATGTTCCCTCCAAGTTAGTCGGTATAGATTATATCATTTGAATCACTACTAGATCTATTGTTGTTGTTACATACAACTTTGTCAGGACTTCCTCCCCTATTATTATTAAATGTCTAGCTATTTTTTATTGCCTCTCAAGACTTAAGACATTTAGATTAAATGAGCCATCAGTTTATTATACTTTGGCATAATAGAATAACATTTTTGACATGAGTAGTTTGAAAATATAATAGCTTTACTCAAAAGTATCAATTAATTTTTGATCATACGTTACTCGTAACACCAACAAGAAAGCCGGTAGAAATCTCTCATATGTGTGGTTATGATCTTCTATTAACTTTTGTTTAAATATATTTAAAAATATTAATATATATATATATATATATATATACATCTATTCTTATGATCCATTTTAATCGTTATGATTTTAATCATGAACATTTTAAGTCCTTATGATTTACTCGTATTTAAAATAATCTATATATTTTAAAAAACATAGCATATAAGTCACTCTCATTAAATCTGAGTTAATGGATGTCAGAATTTACTTATGTGACATGTTGATTTATAATAAATCATTAATATAATAACACGTGTAATTAAAGTTTTAAAAAAAACTCAGACTACCATCAATAATGAGATGAGGTGTTATCGTGGAAGCGACTAAGTTATCATGGAAGCGACTATCAGCAACAGCACCAAATCGCTAATGCCTAGTATGGTGTCATATGTACGCAACCTCTATCATACTAACAACGAGCATAGGAGCTTTCGATCCTAATATAAGGTTGATGTATGTTAACCAATCTAACATTAGGCATGCAGTGGTCTCTTGGTCCTTTTGGGCGTCTTCGTCCCCACTGGCTCCTACTTCATCCTTTTATATGTACCTACTCGTTGCATATATGATGTGATGGTCTAGCTCTCTCTCACCTTCATCCCTGGCTTCTCGTACCTTTGCCTCATTGCCTTCATTCGTTGTTACAACCTTAACATTTTCCTCTCTAAGCTAGTCGGGGAGGCGAGCAGGTGCGGGAGGGCACAGGAGACGACAAAGTGGGAGGCTATATGGACAAAGACACTCGAGAGGAGGAAGAGGAATCAAGATACTACTTCGTGCCTAACATCAAACTAGTCGACGCACATCCACCTAAGATAGGATCAAAAGCTCATGAGCTTATCATTAGCACAGGAGATGTTGCGTACATATGACGCCCTGTTAGACAGTAGTGGTTTAGTGTTACTACTAGTGGTCGCTTCCATGATAATGTCTTTTTCTGTCATTGATGGAAGTCTCGATTTTTTAACTTAAATTATACATGTTATTATATTAATGATCTATTGTAAGTCAATATGTCATGTAAACAGGCTTTAACATAATTCAGACCTAAGAGGAAGGATTTATATGTTATATTTTTAAAAATATAAAAAATATTTTAGACATAAATAAATCATAAAAAATTAAAAAAATTTATGATCAAAATTATAAGGATTAAAATAAATCTCGACCCAATTTAATACCTACTTGACCGACGCATGAAGTGGCAGCTCAAAGTCCATAAAGCGAGCTTAGGACACTACTGACGAAGACAACAACACACCACAAAAGATACTCACTTCCTCCGTATCTGCGTCCAGTACAAGCAGAATGGTCATTCTCTTCTCCTTCATTTCATTGTGTGTGTGTGTCGGTCACTTTTGCGTCCATCTCCTTCGATGCACAATTTCCACCATCCGTGGCTTGCACCTGTCAGAGGCAGACCTTTCCACTCAAAGCTCATCGTGGACTTAACCTCCATCCCTCAGGAGAAATATAAAACAGGAAGATAAAGAACGGAGTGCATCCTGCCGCTCTCTGTTGATAAGGTTTTCTGGTCTGTATCAGTGATCCATGTCGGAAAAGAAGCAGTCTTGCTTTGCTCTCTCTCTCTCTCTCTCTCTCTCTCTCTCTCTCTCTCTCTCTCTTTCTCTCTTCTTTTCAATTACTTCCTTGTGCAGAAGACTGATGAGGTGAAAAGAGTGGCTCCATTGATGCATCGTCTTGGAGCTATTAACAGGAAAATGTGGTAGATCGACTCGATTGAGTCAGTCAACCACAAGGAGGTTCTCTTTCGAATGGGTTCCAAGCCCTACACGTGAATTGGGATAGGAGAAAGAGAACCACAAAAAACAGACAAAGATATTCTGTACTCTGTACTTTCTGATGGTAATACATATATAGAGGGAAGGAGAGATCGAGAGGCCGACGAAGACACAAAAGCTCGTGTGTTTTCTACGTTTGGTGAGAGAAGTCCGTAGAGGAAGCAGACAACAGAAGCTTCACAAGAGATAGACGAGAGAGTGGTGAGAAGGCGAAGAAAAGCTGGCAAACAACTGGTGTGAGAGATTGGATGTGTTGGCGATGGCCGGAACGAAATCCGCGGGCGGAAGCGCCGGCACCGGAGGTTTCTCTCGCTACCTCCGCCCACCACCACCTTCCGCGCACTTGCAACCGGAAAAATCGAAGCCCTCCCCGGAGAAAAGCCCCAAGCTTTCCCCCAACCACGGCGGCGACCAACAGGCCGCTACGTCGGCCGCGGCAGGTTCCTCCGTAGGCCCCGTTCGTCGCCAACGCGGGCGTCCCCCTGGCTCCAAGAACAAGCCGAAACCCCCCATCGTCGTCACGCGCGACAGCCCCAACGCGCTCCGCTCCCACGTGATCGAGGTCGCCAACGGAGCCGACGTGGTTGAGTGCGTCACCGAGTACGCGCGGCGGCGCGTTCGTGGAGTGAGCGTCCTGAGTGGCGGCGGCGCCGTCGCCAACGTCGCACTCCGCCAGCCTGGGGCGTCGCCTCCTGGCAGCGTGGTGGCGACGCTGAGAGGGCGGTTCGAGATCCTGTCACTCACGGGAACTGTTCTGCCGCCGCCAGCACCGCCCGGCGCCGGCAGTCTGACCGTATTTTTAGCCGGTGGTAATCAGGGGCAAGTCGTGGGGGGTAGCGTCGTGGGGCCGCTGGTGGCGGCCGGGCCGGTGGTGCTGACGGCGGCGTGCTTCTCGAACGCGGTGTACGAGCGGCTGCCTTTGGAGGAGTGCGAGGAAGCTGCTGCTGCGGCTGAGCAGGGTCAGCAGCCGGCGGTGTCGAAGTCCTCCGGCGCTACCGGTGCCGGCGGCGAGCGTGGTGGAAGTGACGGCGTGCCGTTCTACAACTTGGGAGGAAGTTATCCGTTTGCAGGCGATGCTTTTGGAGGGTTCAGGCCACCATTCTGATTACTGCTGACTGATCACATCCAATGCCACTAACGAAGAAGAAGACGATGACGATGAGAATTAAGGAGAAAGGAATCGTTTAGATGTCATGATACAATAAGAAGTCATTGAGTTGCTTTTTTCTTGTTTTGTTACGCTGGTTTTGATCTCGGCTGCTAGTAGACATCAAATTAATGTGCCATTGTTCTTATGATCACTGAGTGACGATTGGAATGCAAAACGAGATCTCGGTTCGAGATGAAGGAAGCTTCTCTCCGTGATGTTGCTCCCAAGAAGACCAACGATTGCTGGCGGTGGGTAATGCGAGATGGTGAAACAGAGAAGAGAAGGCCGTGAAGAGACAACTCATGCTGCCTCTGCTGAGGAATGGGATTCGCCGATTCCCGTGGTGAGTACAGTATTTATGTGTGTAAGTCGATCTTACAAATTCTCCTCTCTCTCTCTCACCTCTACGAGCGTCGTGCAGAAGACTCTGCAAGTCTCCATCTCGGAGGCTTCTCTCACACTGTCTATTCTGGCACTACTATGTTCTGTGCTATCTGCTCATCCTGAAATGACCATTCACTGGGGTTATGGTGTTTTTATCTATCTTCTGCGATTTTATCTTCTCTACGTGAGGATCTGCCTTTTTGTTCCTTGGCTTGACAGAAGAACCCCTCTCATTTTGGCCCCCTATCTTTGTTGGGAAAATGGGAGTAAAAATGTGCAAGTAAATGCTGTCAACTCTCCTTTCTGCTAGGCAGTGGTAGACGAGTTAGAACGAGTACGAAGACACAGCTGTGCTGCCATTTATTGGCCACGGAAGGGAAACTGGCAATATTATATTTGACTGCAGACCGGAAGATTCACACGGCTTCTTTGGTCTTTTGACTTCCCAAGTTGGAGGGTTTCTACTTAGATCGGTTCTAAACGAATAGCGTCTTTAGAAGCGTGATGGGAAGTAATTTTGGGAACTCTGTCGATAACGTTGAATTAGATAAGGAAAAAAAAAAAGGGGGTAAAGCTATGATTCAAATGAAGAGAAAGAATAAGATAAAATATTTAATGTTTTACTTAAAAAATTATATTTTTTATGATCCAATATATGAAATTTATATAGTTTCTATAGATATATTATATTTATTATTCTTAATATGAATCTTTTGTTTTGAGAGATTCTTTCACGAACCAATAGTTAAATTAGTTTATTCTTTTCTAAGTCTTTAATGTCTTTTTGATGTAATGAATTTCTTCGTGATGTTTTGATAAATTTATTTTTTTCTTAAATTTGTTTCATCTAACATGATAAATTTCTTTCTAAGTTATTTAAATATTTTATAATTTAAGAGGTTTTATGAGTATATCGATCACTTATTCACTTGTCTTGACATGAATTAGATATATTTTTTTGTTTTTGATATGGTCTTTTATAAAATGAAATCTTATAACGATATACTTCGATCTTTTATGATAAATTAGGTTATTGACAAAGGCAACGGTTGATTTGACTTCTCATATGATATATGAAGTTCTTGAAATAGTTTTTTTAGTTAATAATAAACACAACAAGATACCACTATATATTCTGCTTCACAACTTGATTATTTTTTTCAGTAATGATATATTATTTTGTTTTAAGACCATGTGAATATAGTTTCACCAAAATAAAATATAAATATGATTGTACTCTTTCGATCATCATAGCTTTTAGCTCAATCACTATGTTTATATTCAACGAGCTCGAATATTTTAGATGATGAATAGAAATATTTCATACTCAATTATCTATTTAATATATCATAAAAAAAATTTCATGATCTTTAAATAAGATGTCTTAGAAGCTTCCATATATCTACTTATTAAACTAATTCCAAATAGTATATTAGATCGAGTGTATATTTAGAAAAATATTTTAAATAAAATAAATATTTATCCAATAATTTCATGCTCGTGGGGCTTGTCTAAACTCGTGCGGCTTGAACATATACCTCTTCTTCAAGAAATCTATTAAGAAATGTTGATATGGAATTTATTTATAATTTTTTTATTTTATTTGAGTTGTTAAGGAGATTAGTAACCTTGAGCAATTAGAGTAAATACCTCTTAATAGTCAATCCTATATTGTTGTTTATATCTCTTTATAAACGATCGAGCTTTATATTTCTCTACCTCCCATTATGCAATTTTTTTTTGTCTTAATGATTCACATTACTTATTGATTTTTTAGAAGTGTAATAAGCTCTCATTTATAATTTTTATTAATAGTATTTTTTTCATTTATAGCTTATCATTTTTCTTCTTCTTTAAAGGTTGCTGGATTATATCTTACAAAAAGATAAAATAAAGAAAATTCATCATCGTTAGTATTAATCCTTCGAGTTACATCATATAACTCCTAAATTATTCTTATCTTTCTTACAATTAAACTTCTTAAATCATGTGATGTAGCTGATCTAAGTGATGATTAAAACAAAAACTCTTCGGGCTTGCTTGTATTATGTCATCCTCTTATAAAGTTGTAGTTTTCTTATGTTGCTCATTATTTTTTCAATTTTAAAACTGTTATTCATTAAACCCAGCATCTAAAAGAATCATAGCTTATAATCACTAAAATTCTAAGTATAATTTAATAATATGTATTTTTGAATTTATAAATGCAATATTTATGTAAATTCTGAAATAATCGAATTTCTGTAAGTTTTAAACTTCTTCTCAAACAAATTTAAAGTTAGATCATTGAGGCATAGTGAGGATGAAATGAAATGTAATATTGTTGGAATAACTAGTTCGAAAAATAATTTTTTGATGTCACACATGCAATTTGAAGCTCTTATATTTAGATATCATATTATAGACTGATCTTCATTCAAATTATCATAAGTCATTAACAAAATAAAATTTTGGTTCTTCTCTTCTTTCTCAACAAAATTTATCTTATTAATTTGATTGTTATGATTATAATAATATTCAAATGAGTAGTGTCCATACCCTTTACAAGCATAACATTGTATTTTAAACTTTTTAGAATTTATGTTATATTCACGGCCTAAGTCATGTCCTCGACTATAACCTTGACATCTTTTATTAAAATTTTCTCTATCACTTTCATTGTTTGGAGATTCTTAATTAGTCTAATTTTTGTCACCTCTTCCTTTTTGTCTACGATCACTTCCTCTTTAAAATTTTAATTTACTTTTATTTTCAAGAGTAAGCTTGATTTATAGTACTTGATCTATTTTTTTTCTTCTCTTTTTATGTCTTTATTCATGAACTTAGAGAAAATACATTAGTTGTTCTAAAATATTTATTCCAAATCTTTAGACTCTTTAATTGCTACATTAATAAATCAAACTTTGAATATGGAGATCTTAGTATTTTTTTGTTACTCTTTACTCACTTATTTGTTCACAATTTCATCTCACTTAATTAACAATATAATTAATTTTTGAGAAGTAATCACAAATAAATTTAAAAATATCTTACTATAATTTTTCAAAAACTAATAAATGTAGATGAAGCTTTTTTATCTTATCAACATAGCCGAACGCCTTTTGAAGTATTTCCTAAGCCTTTTTTGAAGTATTTATTAGAGCGATGATAATAAAGCCCTTGGTTAATCGTGAACGAAGCTTTTTTTTCTTATTCTTCCTTTTATCTTTGAGTTTTTTTTTTTTTTACTTTTATGTTCATTGCTCATTTTTCTTTTTCTGTTGGACTTGGTTCAATAAATCTATCTTCTATAAATTCTCATACATCTTAAAAATCTAAAAGAATCTTCATTTGAATGCACCATATATCATATATATATATTTTTTATCAATTTAGGGATTTAAAGTTGAATGATACTCGATGAAGAGGTCATAGCTTAACCTATACTCTGAAACTAAATATTGAACTAGATAGAGATAAAAGATAGAGCCTTCACATGAACGAAGGGTAAGAATAAGAAAAAATATTTTATATTTTACTCAAAAACTCCATATTATTCATGACGCAACTCATGAGATTTATATAGTTCCGTACATATATAACATTCATTATCTTTAATATGAATCTCTCATTTTTAATAATTTTTTTTTAAGAATCAATAGTTAAGATTTATTTTCTAATATGTTTCACCTCTTAATATAATGAATTTTTTTAATGATGGTTTAATATATGTTTAAGCTGTCATATGATCACATCGCTATGCGTCGTTGTGTGTGAGAGAGAGAGATGCAGAAATTGTGAACGCGTCCTACAAATTATGGGATATGACTTTGAGAGATATATACGACCGGTGAAACTTACTAAACAATACGTCGAGAGGTCGAAAATGGTCTAACATCCCTCCTTAGCGCTGAAACTAATAGAAGCAAGATTGTTGCTACAGCTCTTTGATCGCAACAGTAGATCGGTGTCTTCCTATTCTGCTAACCAATTCAATTATGCAATCACATATAATCAATCACATTGCTTCTCGACATTTTTATTTTGTTGTCGTCAGAAGTGGCCAATCAGCGTGTTTTTTTTTTAATATTACATTCCACGTTTTCTTTTTTTTACTATTTACAAAGCTTTTGCTTTTGATCATCTCTTTAAAAATAATAAAATATTAGTTTATTAATTATAGTCTCAATATTATTAATTTTTTATTTTCGTAATCCCTTATTTCATCCTCGCTGTTATTGATATCAATGTCGCTGACTTTACTCATTGTGAATATTGTTTATCATACCCTTTGACGTCTCTTTGCTTATTGTTAATGCTTACTGTAAGCATTGTTGAAGACAACCTTGTTCGTCGCCTCTCCACACATTGTCAATGCCAGTGTTACCTATCATTATCGTTGAAGATGCTCACAGTTGATGCCACCCAGTGTCGTCCAATCTTGCTCATTGCTCTCTTGGTGTTGTCCTTTGGGTAGGAAGAAGAGGAAGATATTTATATTCATTTACAAAATGATAGTTTAAAAATATAAAAAAAATAAAATTATAAATAGTAAAAAAGGGGTTGCAAATGTTAATTTTGATTTTGTTTAGTGATTTCCTTGAGAAGGTCTTTCTTTTTGTGTTTTTTCGAAAAGTATCCTTAGCTTTTTTTTATTTTTTTATTTGATTTTTTTTTCTAATATCATAAATGACCCCATTGTCATCAATGTCACTTTCTTGTTTTGTCGAGGTAGTCACGCAATAGAAGCAATAAGAAAGGAGGCGATGGGGTCAAAGTAATAGATTCTCGTGGCAAAACAAACAGGATCGATGATGTCCGACCAACGAAGAAGATGGGGGGGGTAAAAAAGTCATACTGAGGGATCACCAACAGCGAACAAAAATAAAGAACAATGACCATCCAAACTACTAACCATAGCAGTGTGACTAATACAACTTTAAACTTGCCCAGATATCTAAAGTAGGTTCCTCAACGATCAGAGAATAAGAGTGATTACCTTTTCTCCGATTTGATGGAGAAAAGGTAGGTGTCAGCAGCTTCAATTCCCTCTAATAAAGCTGGAGTTTCAATCATACATGGTTAATTGCCGCTGAAGTTTCCGGGAAGGATGTCACAAGTGAGGTGCGTCTGCGCTGGTTCAGCAGATAGCTAGGCAAGGCGGCTGGGGAAGGAGAAAACGATAGGCTGCTCCATTTCTGCGTTCTTGCCTCCCCCAGTTGTCCGGTCAACCATGGTCGGTCGGTATTCTATACATTATAATGACCGGGCACTCCAAAGTCGTCCCTTATCACATCAGATCCACAGTTCCCTTTGTCTTTTGGTGTAGGAAGTCAATTTCTCTAGAGGAGAATTAAGAAGGGTGTAAGAAGCCGTAGGATTCTTTGGAGCGTGTTGGATGTTTTAGTCAAAATAAAACATCACAAATGTCCCAAATGACATGTAAAATAAAAATAAATAAATAAATTATTTTCAACACTCAAACAATTCAACAAAGAGAATAGAGAGACTTTGAATAATAAATATAAAATCGTAAGTCTAACAACGATAGTTATGAGATTAGTTGATAAACCTACGCATATGATTTGTATATATACTCTTGTTTTTAAATGGATCGCTGATACCACTCTAATGTCTCATTTAGTTTTGTGCCACTTGAGGTTCTCAGGCTTGAAGAATTCAACCCGCGACACACAAAGGCGAGATTTGAGCGAAGCAACGTAGCCTACAAAAGCTGGGGGAAAATACATAAAAATCAAATAATACACAAAGCTAAGCAGCTGCCAAAGCGACGAGTAGTCCTCCACAATATGCTTCTCTGATATCGAAAGAAAAGAGCAGTGATAGGGAACATTGACCGGGTGAGATAAATCCAATGACAGGGAAGCTACAGAGTGGAGCAGGAACCTCACGCTGTTCTATCTCTGAAATCAAGTTCAGTTAACTATCAACGAGAGAATATCCCAAACCTTACTTTGTATCTGTTGATCTGACTCTCACATATATACAACACAATATTGGAAACAATAACGTAGGACCTTCTCTTCTCTGACGCGGTCGAGTGGAGGCAAGATAAGAGGAGGAATGAAGGAAGAGAGGAACAGAGGAATAGAACTCGTGAGGAGCCAATCGATCGGCGTCCACTTACCGCAAGCTATACAACTTGCACTTTTAGCTCGCTTGACGACCGGCAACGGTGGAGACCTCGTTCGCTGACATGGAGGACCTCTTTATGAACTCCAAGCAATCAGCTATCGCCTCGGTGTAGAAGGAATTCGATCCACCGCATGATCTTAGACGACACTCGATTTGACCGCCATGCCGTCCCTCCGACACGAAACCTCTCCGGCTGCTGCCGCTGCTGCTGGACGGCCACCGTGAACCATTTCGCCGGAATCCTCTCTTTGCGACATGCAGGCATCTGCTGAAGAGACTCCAGAGAGTACAGAGCCTGTCTCGTAGAAGGGGAACCGCGAAGCGGTTTGCGCCGAGTCGGAAGCCTCTCCTTGTCCGCCACCGTCGGCCTAGCCTACTATACCTTTGCTCACCCATTTCCCCCGCTCCCAAGGTGCTTCGGCACTGTCTCCCGGTTGATATAAGTCAATGCTTGTGTGTGGTCATTGGAAGCGGGGCGATGAAGGAACACAGAAGATGGGGGTGGGTGGGTTTGAATAACATTTTGAAAGCCGCTTTTGATTTGCAAATCAAAGGTACAAGCGATTACATATATGTCAATTAAGATGACAGTGGCGCTGGTTGCACTCTTTTCTATGGGTTTATAAATGCCACGTTTTCTGCATGATGCGACGTGGAGGGCTATATCTAATGATGATGATGATGATCCATGGCGATGGATTTGGGTGTGTAGGGACAACTTGATCGTTTCCTTTACCTTGTACTCTATTACAACCAGAGCTGGTTGTGTGTTGGTTATAGGTGCCGAACGCGCGTGTGCACCTTCCGCACCACTCGTGTGGGACGGTCGAGTTGGTGGATGGTCGGAGACTTGTGTGACATACGGAAACCGCACGCTTGCTCATCGCAATGCCTCCGCGGCTGAGACGAGCACGGCCATTACCTTCTCTTTTCTTAACGAGATCTGACTTGATGAACACGGCCGCGGAAGCTTGGCTTCGACTCAATCTTTTGAGTCCTGAGGTTGCTCACCTGTCCTCTCTGCCTCCCTTTCTTCCAGGCGTTTCCGAAGATGACACGAACCTCTGGGTAATTTAACCTGCGCCAATGGAGGTGGATTATAGGCACGCGGATGGATCTTGCTTGGTTTGAGGTTTCTTCTTTGGGGCATAATAGTTGGGACGCACCGGAACGAGTTGCAGATATGCGTCGCCTTGTTGACCATTATATCTACCATGGATAGGCAAAATCTGATCTGATGCGGAACGTGAAAGACCCACCACGTTCATCACATTCATTTCGTAAGATCCGAAGTGAGACGAAGACGAAGACGAAGACGAAGACTCCGCTTGCAATCGCCAGCCTCAAATTAGTTCGCAGTTGGATTCAAAGAATCTCTTCGTGCAACATATGTCGTTCTCATAACACGAGGACAAATCACATCCGTATAATAACATGAAAAAGAAAAGCACAAAGCATATTCAGAGCTTTATTTCTTTCAGTTGATCATTCCTCGTTTCCAGAGCCTACGGAGCTGTAGCTAATAAAAAGGTGGTATGTCTTCTAACTTCGACTTGAGAGGAGAGGGAGGATCATCCAAGAACCTCTGATGCCTTTTGCTTTCACTAGTCTTTTCCGACGCTTTATGATGGACGTGTTTTTCGAGTTGAATTAGCAATCTCCCGAGTGATCTTTTCCTAAATGATGCTTAAAGAAAGAAAAACAAGTATAATAGCTTAGATTTCTCCTCTTTTATTGCAAGTCACAACATGATTCATTACAAGTCAAAGTAATCCATCGAGAATCATATTGAGTTTTGGCAACAATTCTCCATCAAAGGTCTATTCCTCCCTTACAAAAAGAATCCATCGAGAAGATAGAATTGCTGCTTTCTCTTTTCCTTTTTTCTTTTATTTTTTTGAAGATCACATCAGTAAGACAATGATCCCAGGTCATTAAATAAAGAGATAGAGAAAGTCATATCATTATATGTATATATAAGTTTGGTTCAATTCCATACTGCGTAGGCAAGTGACATGAGATGATCAAGAGAATGACTCGAGTGTTGTGCATCAAAAAATCTATCAAACGTTGAGGTCAAATATTTCAAACATTGAAATTAAGACTAAAGTAAAAAAAAAAATCACAGATAAATAATAATTAATTTTTATAATAATAATTCGTGAGCTTTATAGTAGGTTAGATCTATAAAAATATTCTTCGATACGAGTAAAATACTCCATTAGATCTATTACTTTAACAATAAGATGACTATCATATCCTTTGTGCTGATCAGATAGGCATTTGATGAGCTGTGATTGAAAGAGAACTTCTCCCTTCAACATATATTTCTTTTCATGACGTTGCAATAGATGAAGTCTGAATCTAGAGTCGGAGCTTCTCTGTGATGCATATTTCGTAATATTACCCTTTCTTTAGCATTGGTATGAAGCCCGACCTTCGAAATTGTAGAGATGACAAAGAAGAGGAAAAGTCGAAGACCACAAAAAGAAGGAACCGCCTAAGCATTCAAAAGATGACTCACAAGAGAATAGTTTCACGGGTTAGATTGCACACCACAAGAAGCCCGGCCTTCAAATTACTAGGTTTATAAGCCTTCCGAACTGAATTCTCTTACATGCCTCGGCACAGTCTTTTTCAATGTCTAAAGAACGGGTTCTATTTAGATAATAAAATAATGCCTTGTAAATTCATGTGACAAAAAATTAGGAAAGTGCTTTACTTCATCAGCATATACAATCGATTCACATAATTCCCAATTCCCAATTTCAGCAATAAGAAGGAAACCGCCTAAGCATTCAAAAGATGACTCACAAGAGATAGTTTCACGGGTTAGATTGCACACCACAAGAAGCCCGGCCTTCAAATTACTAGGTTTATAAGCCTTCCGAACTGAATTCTCTTACATGCCTCGGCACAGTCTTTTCAATGTCTAAAGAACGGGTTCTATTTAGATAATAAAATAATGCCTTGTAAATTCATGTGACAAAAAATTAGGAAAGTGCTTTACTTCATCAGCATATATCAATCGATTCACATAATTCCCAATTCCCAATTTGCAAGCCATTTCTGTGCTGCTTTCTTTCTTATGGCTTCATCTCCTCTCGCATTGACAAACAAAGTTATTATATGCATATTAATTAAAGCATGACGGATGCAGACGGCCTTTTATCTCACGACGGAGATTCCAACCTCTTTCCTTTCCTTGTTTGCATTGGGCGAAACGTATGCCGCTGCCTCTCTATTCCATCACCACTATTTGATTTATTATTATTATTATTATTATTGTTATTGTTATTCTTATTCTTATTATTATTATTAACGATCTGATCTCTCTCCCACGGAGTCATTTGCAGCGCAAGAAAGAAGCAGTGAGCTGACTCGAACCAAGTCATGACGTTGAATGCGGAAAATGATGTGCGACGGAACGGGATGAGACCATACCAAAGGGATATAGTAAAAGAAAGGAAAAATAAATAGTTGTGATGGAACCTGCCTTGTGCCAGCCGGTATAAAAGCAACAATCGACCCGTTTCTCCTCCGTATTGTTTTGTGATTCATTGGCTGTGTTCCTCAAGAGTATGAGCTATTCCCCTCGTCCGGCCCTGCTCCGCCTCCCTTCGGCCACCGTCTTCGCCCTCTTCTTCCTACCCCTTCTCCTTCCTTCCGCCCGATCTCAGCTTATCAACACCACAATCATCTCCAACAAGACCTACTCCACCTACTCCTTCCCCTCCTTCTTTAGCGTCGACAATCTCCTCCTCCTCAAGGACGCCGACTACAGCCAGGGTGCCCTCCAGCTCACCCCGGACAGCAGAAATAAGATAGACTTCCTTGTCAACAAATCCGGCCGCGTCTTCTTCACCACCCCTTTCCGACTTTGGGAAGATCGGTTTTCCCCTTCCGACAACACCACCAAGTATGTTGCCTCCTTCAACGCCTCCTTCAACATCAACGTCTACCGGTCCGAAGGCACAATCCCCGGTGAAGGCCTCGCTTTCCTCATAGCCTCGATCCCGGAGGCGCCGCCGCCCGGGAGCGAGCGCGGCTACCTCGGCCTCACCAACGACACCCTGGATGGCAACCCCGACAACCGCTTCGTGGCCGTCGAGCTTGACACCGTGAAGCAGGAGTACGACCCAAATGATAATCACGTCGGCCTCGACATCAACTCCGTCAACTCCACCGTCACGGCCAATCTAAGCTTCCTAATAGCCCCGGTAAATGCCATCAACTACACCGTATGGGTGGACTACGACGGAGTCAGCCGCCACATGTGGGTGCACATGGCGATCGTGGGCGACCCGAAGCCATCCTCCGCGGTCCTCAGCTCCCCACTTGACCTCAGCGATTACCTAACCCAGTACTCCTACTTCGGCTTCTCAGCGTCGACGGGAACGAACTACGAGCTCAACTGCGTGCTATCCTGGAATCTCTCGGTGGAGATGCTCCCCGATGATAAGAGTCGCATGCCGACATGGAAGCTGGCCGTGATCGTCAGCAGCGGCGTGCTGGCCGTCATGATACTGCTTGCAGTGCTCTTGGTGGGGCTGTACGTGAGGAGGAGAAAGGTGGGGGACGGTCCGAGCGCGGTGGTACTAGGAATGCTGAAAAGTCTTCCAGGGACGCCGAGGGAGTTCGAGTTCAGGGTGCTAAACAAGGCGACCAACAACTTCGACGAGAAGATGAAGCTGGGGAAAGGGGGGTTCGGGGAGGTGTACAAAGGCATGCTGCCGGGTGAAAACAAGGCGGTGGCGGTGAAGAAGTTCTCCAGGGATAACAGCCGGCAGGACGACTTCCTCAAGGAGCTCACCATCATCAACCGCCTTCGCCACAAGCATCTCGTCCCTCTCGTTGGTGAGCTGTCTACTTGTCCTCATCTTCCCTTCCTCTGCTTCACAATTTGCTCTGATTCGTTTGTTTACTGTTACCATATTTTTTATTGTTTTTTTGGGTGGAGGATGATAATAGGAATAGGTAGTGCCATTGATTCCGGTGCAAATTTGCTCTTTCCGGGGACTTGGTGGAAATGCTCTGCACATTTCTGAGTCCACAAAGAAACATTTTTGTTTTTGTTTGAATAGAGTTGCTACTAAGCTTGCGTGCTTGAGCAAACCTCCTTCATGATTAAGTAAATCTGACCATTATAAAACTAGTAAATCCACATATCATTGATTGAGCTGAGCCGGACAGATCTTTTCAACTGAACGGTGAGATGAATGCAGGATGGTGCCACACAAACGGGATGCTGCTCCTCGTGTACGACTATATGCCGAACGGTAGCCTGGACCAGCACCTCTTTGAGGGACCAGACATGCCAATCTTGAACTGGGAGCGGCGGTACAACGTGATCACCGGCGTCGCCTCCGCCCTCCATTACCTCCACGACGAGTACGAGCAGAGGGTGGTGCACCGGGACCTCAAGGCCTCCAACATCATGCTCGACGCTAACTTCAACGCCCGCCTAGGTGACTTCGGTCTCGCTCGCGCCCTCGAAACCGACAGGACATCCTACGCCGAGATGGAGCTGGGCGGTGTCCCCGGCACGGTGGGGTACATAGCCCCGGAGTGCTTCCACACCGGCAAGGCGACCTGTGAGTCCGACGTCTTCGGCTTCGGCGCCGTCGTGCTCGAGGTCGTGTGCGGCCGCCGCCCCCGCAGCGACATCGCAGGTTTCAAGTTCCTCTCCGACTGGGTGTGGAAGCTCCACCGCGAGGGGCGCGTTCTCGAGTCCGTCGACCCCAGGCTGGAGGGGGACTACGTCCCGGCCGACGCCGAGCGGCTCCTCCTCCTGGGCCTGGCATGCAGCCATCCCAGTCCCGGGGAGCGGCCCAAGATGCAGACAGTCGTCCAGATCGTCTCCCAGGCAGTGGCGCCGCCGGCGGTTCCGCCCTTCAAGCCGGCGTTCGTGTGGCCGTCAGGCCCCGTCGAGGAGGGCGACGCGGGGCCATCGAGCCGATTGACCAGCACCAGCTCCGCCGTGATGTCGTCCTACTATGCGTCGTCAGCCGAGCGGACGTCACAGTCCGTCATCCAGGAAGGACACGTGGGGCCCAGAGACGCGTCCATTTCCACGGTGTAACGCGATATCAAACGGTAAAAAAGTCAAAATATTGGATGACTGGGGAAATGGTGTAAATAGCGAGAGTTGGTGAGGAGCAAAATGAAACGATCACCTCTAACCATGCGATGCTGGTATTGTAATCGTTCCCCGTCGTTGAGATCGAGAATCTGAACGGGGGAACAGGCTGGGCCACGTGGATTAGAGCGACGACTGTCGGGTCTTCTTTCTTTTCCTTCTTTTCTCCTTCCTATCTCACATGGATCCCATCTCGGTCTGTCGTTTCCCTTTCGGTGCTTTGCACATGGGAGCATCGGAGCGGGCATTATTTGTCAGAGTGTGGTTGGTTGTTTGTAAGGATCGTTGCTGTCATTTGTGTATACAGCTCATAAAGCAATAAATTACATCGTGATTCTGCTTCTAAGGTGTTCGATTTAATGAATTCTGATTAAATTATTCATGGGATAACTAATAACACCTCCAAAATTTAGACAACTCAACGCTCAAGAGTTGATATTTGTCCACTTCATTACGACTGCCTTTTTTTTAGGGAGAAGCTGCTGTGAGGAAAATAATTTAAATTAATTGATTTTTTTTTTTATGAATATGTTTCTAACAGCTGTTATACCCAGTTTCATTAATCGTGCTTTACAAATTAATAGAATCCTGTGGACGAATCATTCGGAACTCAGTCAGCAGAATAGAGGGTCAACGGCAGACACCTTAGAAGCAGACTCACGCCGTGGGGTTCCGTCAACAGTACTCGAAGGGCTTAAGACAATCTTCCACTCAGCAACTCAACCAGGGAGAAGGTAGGTGATGTGGGATGATGACGGGGGCGGGCTTCCCCTTTTGACACGGTGTGAAAACGTGGCTTTTTAGACCACTTCTTTGGCTTATAATTCTCTTTGAGAAAGTCCAATGCTGGAAATGAACATGTGAGGGTTTGAGTTTTGACCCTCGAGGCCAAGAGAGAAGGAAAGGTCAGCGCAGCCACGTTCGAGACGTTCCGTGCCCTCCTTCTCATCGTAGCCATCAACGAATGAGGAGCTCTGCAAATTGATTGTGACGTCGACTGATCCGTACAAGAAATCGCGCACCGGTGGTCGTCAGTCCATTAAGAAGATTCCTCTCCGATGCCACTTACGTCGATTGCCTCGGTCAATCTTTTTGTGGCCTCCCGTCGACGACGCAGCTTCGCTCCGTTTTCCTCTATTTTCTTTCGCTTGATGCTATATTGCCTCTTCTTCACGCACCGATCGATCGGTGATTCTGCAGCTAGCTTTTCTTTCTTATTTAATATGAGATCGTCGATTCGAATCAAAATTAAAATCATTCAATCGAAGTCGAATCATCAACAACCGATTAAATGATTGGCTAAGCCGGTCAAAGTTCACACCGCGGCATATATGGACTCGGCTTCCATGGTGGGGGCCACCTAAGTTCGACGTGCTTGGTTCAACTTTCCACGTCCATTGCTCCGATAACGATTGAAATGGGATCTAATTGTGTTGAGACCACTTGTGTCGCTCGAGCATCTGATTGTGTTTTGACATGAAAGCATAAGGGGAGAGGGTACGAAGGAGAGCTCGAAAACCCTTGAACAATAATAAAGTAATTTATGGCCTTCCAATGACTTGACTGTCTGCCGCTTTGATAGACGTCGGGAGCACTAAGAAAACCTGGAATACTTTTTGTCTTGCCTCGCAGGATCAATTTCTTCGGAGAATTCATGAAGTTCGAGTGAAGCTTCCAAGGCATGTCTGCCCAAACTATTCTTCAAGCTGAAGCTATTATTCCACAATGGTCTAACTTGATTTCCGAAGATAATCGATTGCGTCGACGGCCGACCACGCAAACGAAACTGGTGCTGGCGGCTCCTCCTTCCTTTAAATTTCCTTTACATTGCTCGCCTTCTTCCCTTCTGATGATGATGATGCACGTAGTTCACCCTTGTTTGATCGAGGACGGAGCAACATCCACTAATACAATAATTCCAGATGTCAATTCACTGCCATGATTGATGATACTTTGTGTTTCCGACTCTCTCTCTCTCTCTCTCTCTCTCTCTCTCTCTCTCTCTCTCTCTCTCTCTCTCTCTCTCTCTGTGTCTGGGGTTTAGATCATCGAGTTAGCACCTGCTCATGTGTTCGAAAGATCAAAAAAGCCCATCAAAGTGTCGGTGCATTTGGCAGATCAGACGTCCAACAGGTCGTGTATACATGAAATATTACTTTCCTTTATTGGGCCATCGAGTACTGGTGAAGGCCGAGGAAACCAAAGAGACTCGCCTTGGCGTTGGTTCTCAGCACTGACGTCCTTTCCAATGTCGATCACGCCTCGGTTCGAGGCCCGTCCGTGGTTGACAACCAACAAGAGGTGGCCCTCAGGCATGTCGTGTGCATAAAAGTTTGCTGGATTTGCTGCTATCATGATCTATGATACTTGGTCGTTGCGTAAGGCGTTGCTATAGAATCCACGTTGATGTTTTCTTTGGCCAAGACACGGGTCAGACTGAACCGGGTTCATCAATTCCTCGGCTCATCTTGTGTGCAGGCACTCGTGATCATTAGAACATTAGACATCGAGTTACAATAGGGTTATACTCTAAACAAGAGAACAGAGCACACGTAAATGTAATCTTTTTTTAAATAGTACTAATAAGATACTATTAGTTTAAGATAAATCAAATAAAAAAAATAAAATTATATTAAACTTCCCAAGAAAAAAAAAACTAGATTTTGAGCTACTCTCAGGCTTGAGTGTTATAAACCTAAACATTCACGTCATCAACTTATCAGTATAGAATAACAATTTAAACTAAGAGATCTTTATCTTTATAACTCTATTGAATCAACTTATTTAAAGTATATTTTTAGAGATATCCCAGTTTGTTTTGAAAATTTCAATTAGTCCCTTGAAAAGAGATTTGATACAGATATCTATGACATCATCCTTACTCTTGATCTCCATGATCTGAATGACTCCTTGAAGCACCTTTTTTCACAAGTAATAATATTCAATTTCAATATGTTTGGTTCTTATATGATAAATTGGATTTACAACTAACTTGAAGATACTTTGATTGTTAAATTGTAAATTAATTGATTTATTAATTTGATATCAAATGTCCTCGATTAAATACTTTAACCATATATATTTTTAAGTAGCAAGTGAGAAAGCCTTGTATTATGCTTTAGTTGTAGAAAGATCATCGATTATTATTATTTTATTATAGCATGAGATACAAACATTATCATATAAAAAATATTATCAGAAGCAGATATATGATTATTCAAATCATGTTTTAAATTAGCATCTACATAATTATACAATTCAAGATGTATGTCATTCTTAGAAAATAATCTCAAACCAAGACGTGACTTTCTTAAGAATTAGATAAAATGACTTACAATACCAATTAAAAATATAATATCTAGTCTTATAATTATTAAGTAGATGAGACTATCAATAAAAACATGAAAAGATCGAGAGTCAGAAAGAATCTTACTCTCATTATAACTTAGCTTTATATTTACATTAAGCGGAGTAGAAACCTTCTTACTTTTGTTAATTCCAATTTTTTTTTTATAGCTTGTTAATTCCTCTAAGACTTTCATTTTAAATTAGAGAGAAAGATGATTACGAAGCTTTAAAATCTCTATTTTGTTAGTATTGATGATAATATTATCATCCACATATAGAATGGCAATAACATTTATATTTCCTTGCTTCTTAATAAATAAGCTAGGATCTAAATAAGAAGAAAAATAATAACAAAAAAATATAACTATTGAATAAATTTTTCAAACCAAGCTTTATGAGCTTACTCTAACCATAGAAAGCCTTTTTGAGTTTATAAACATAATTTGATTTAAAAATAGAAGTATATCCTAGCAACCATTCCATATTAATGTTATTGTTAATTTTAATATATGGGAAGGCATTCTTCGCATTAAGTTGTCAAATGTTCCATCTAAGATTAGTTGTTAAAGCAACTACTATCCTGACAGATATCATCTTGGTCATAGGACTAAATGTTTTCTCATAATTTTTTTTATCTTTTTGAAAAAATTCCTTTACAATAAGTCTTGTCTTATAGTGATCTATACCTTAGCACAAGATATTTTTATAAAAAACTTTTATTACTTCATCCATTACATTCACTCTCAAACACCTTTGGTTTTATCAAAACAAGCAAACTTAAGATCATCAATTAGTTCAAAAAAAAAAAAAGAACAGTGACATGTTTATATTGCCTCCATCTCTGTAATGTATTGGTTTAATAATTGTTCTTTTTATTTTCTTAATGTTAGAATTTTTTTTTCAAGAATATCAGTACTTCTCCTATCACTTTGCTCCACCATAATAAAGAAATAATAGGAGTAGATACGAACAAAGAAGAAGATGAGTCAAAATTCATATATACACTAGATGATAAAAAAAACTCAATCGCGAGTTTTGAACATATATCACTTTCACTATTAATATTTTTTTCTTTTATTATAGCCAATAAAAATATATTTCTTGATATTAGCATCAAGACTAATATCAAGATTACTTCTTTTTTAGTTTGGTATGTGAACATAATATGAAGAACTAAATACTTGATAATGTTTAACATTTGGTTTCTCATTAGATACAAACTCATATGAAAACTTCAGTGGACGAAGAAAAATTCAATTAATAATAAAAGTTAAACACCTCATACATTCTACCTTTAAGGTTTTGGGTAAATTTTTTTGTATGAAGTCAATACTTTAAATCTTCACAAGATTTCGAATCTTCCATTCTATCATGTCATTTTATTACGATGTACTTGCTTATGTAAGTTCTCTTTTAATATCATGTTCTTTGTAAAAGAAAAAGAATATATTAGAAGTGAATTCTTCATTACTATTAATGTATAATCTTTTAATATTCAGAAACACCATCAATTGTTAACTTGAACCATTAAAGTTTTTAAAAAAAACTTATGAGTTTTTCTTCATCAAAATAGACTCGAGTGAATATTATAAAATTATCAACAAAGAGAAACATATAACGAGAACCTGAATAAAACAAAATTTGAATAAGGCCAGTGGATCACTAGAAGAAAAATGCACACTTTCAAATGTGACTCATATACTTTATCACATTGACAATCTTCATGAACTTCATTATTACTAAAAGTACATGACCAAGTCTAACATGCCAAATTGATGTACCATCATTTGTACTTATACATAAGAGGTTGATGCATACATAAATCAAAATGAAAAAAAAATATATATTAACTTTTAAAAATAATTACATAAATCTTGAATTACTTTTGATTTTATCTTTTGTAGATCTAAACATTTAGACTTGGATATACAAATATAGATATCATTGTTTTATAAATATAGAATAATAATTTAAATAAAAAAATCTTTATCTCTATAATTTTATTTATTTTAAAATAAAATAAAAAATATTTTTTATTAAAAAAATAAATACTTTAAATATTAACCCAAACCGCTCTTCCTCCTCGATGCAATAAAACAGACACAGGAGACGCGAGGACGTGGCACTACACGACCCACAGAATCGGACTTTGGAGTTGTGCTTATAAGCAAACGCGTGCCCGCTCAGCATAGCGACTCGCCGGCGGCACACGCGTTACGTGGGTTCCTATTTCTCTCCAAAACTGCTTTTGAGCCTCACGCAAAAGAGAAGACAGGCAGAGGTGGAAGTGTCACCGACAGCAGCTATTTCTGAATCATATTTCCCATTAGGTCATGTCCAATCCAATCGTTGGTTTAGGATCCCAAACAATGTAACAATATTCCAAAAGCTGCCCAAATAACCAACCTATGTTACGAACGAATAGATACAGAATTTAAACTTATAACTGTGATCTGATCATCAATAATCTCAACAGTTTAAATTGTTAAGGAATTATTCAATATATTTATTAGGTTCTAACAATAATCGATGCCAAACGTTGTGTTCTTTTATCCCCCAAAAATATTACGTATATTATCAGATGATACTTTCGATTATTAATATATATATATATATATATATATATATATATATATATATATATATATATATATATATATATATATATATATATATATATATATATATATATATATATTGTATTGAGCGGATGGTACTGTCTATCCTGCGAAGGATAATCCGGTGATTGACGTTGATCAGATGCATCAAATGAACAGAATCGAGAATGAATTGCCTGATTGTGATGCACATCGGGCATGATCACGATTGACGACGCATTAATTTCAGGTGGCCGTTCGTTTGTCATCGGAATGCGTGCCGCATTAAAGATCGTGGCAGTACCACAACCTGCTTAATCGGAATCAAACAATGCATGCAGTGTTCATAGCTTTGGATTTTATCTCTTCTCATTCTCTCTCACGCCCACCCACCAAAACATCTTTCGCCATTTGGGCAACGGCAACGGGGAAAGTGTCCCCCCGACGCCCTCCTCCCGTACCAAAATCCACACAGCTCATCGTCTCCGCTGGATTTGGACGGGAACAAGCAATACAATTAACCCTCCACTAACAACAAATCTAGAGGACGATGGGTCGACCTTTTCTTCTTTGTGGTCTGTCATCGCTCAGTCTGCTGCACTGATTGGCCTATTCATTCGCTCGCTTCACGGAGGGATGGGAGTGGGTGCCACTCCGGCATGCCATGGCGAGGGCGGTGGGTCAGCCGGTCCCCGGCGCATGACATCAACCTGTCACCTACCCGATTCTGGCCCGCCATCGTTTCACTGTCGCAGTCAGGCTTTCGGAAGCTGTGGTGGTGGTGACTACGCCAGCAACGGCATCTCCGACGCACACACGCATCGCTCGATCTACAGGACGGCAGGAAGGAGGGAGCTTTCGAGTTCATGCCCTTCCAATTCGTCCTGCTTCCCACGTCCTCAATGTTACCTCACAACTAACGGGCATGCCGCTGCTGTTCTTCGTACCGTATCACGATCCCTACCATACAGCGGCTTCTCTCATCTTCTTCCTCTTCCTCATAGTCGTAAATTATTGCCCATTTCTCACATTTATGACCCCATCCTCACCAACCTAATTAGCATTTAAGCTCGTCGTCGACGGCACAGAGGAGCAAAACGTAGTGCGAAGAAGACTCTGACTTGTGATGCATTTGAGCCCCCGTAATACAATCATTCATTTGTGTTGTCATCGAGCATGAGTTAATCGTGTCCTCCTTTCTTAAAGAACAAAATCCATGCGTTCGATAATAACATGTAGCCACATCCGCCTTTAAGGATGCATCGCTACATGAGTGCATTAATTGCATGTAACATTGACGCTACTTTATCTAATTAAGCTCTAAATTCCATACAAAATTGATAGGAGTAATATTGGTGCCCTGTCGCGACACTTGATGCGTAGATGCTATCGAAAAGACAAAATAAAATGATTAGATTTATCATGTCAAGTCAAATCATTATAGAAAACGATTATATATTTTAATTTAGGGAATATTTTTGTAGCAACAAATATCGATGACTATAAAAGAGAGCCCGTCATCGATATTTTTATTTTCTCTAATTTTTTTTTTCTTTCAGACTAACCTCATTAACTTGAGATTCGAAAGAATATTTACAGAACAAATCCAATCAATAATGAATAAATAATCTTTTCATATAAGTGATGACGGAGATCTAACAAGATCTACCGAGAAGGTACGCGAACCTTCTTCGTGACCACAGATACGAGCAAGTATGGTTGCAGTTAAACAGCTTACATGAGTGTGAGCTGTCTTACTACCTACTCTTTATTATGACATGAAGTCGCCGGGACAAACTACACGGAGTAACATAGCAATAGGAGTGAAGTATAGAAGACATCATGGTTGCCTTAGTCAAAAGATAATAGCTTTTTAGTGCACTGATCGAAAGGGCAATGGAGCATAGCTTCACCAGTAATATAAAGGAGCCCTTTGCAGATGATAGCTACAGAAAACGAAGTGCCTAAGCAATTAATGACAGAATCCTATGTCTTCCTTTAATTAACAGATAATGCTGTAATGTGGAATCCGTCGCAGCTCTGTGATCGTGCTGCGTTTGCAGAATCTCCCGATGTGTAATTATAGATATGAAGCACTAACACAATAAATTTAGGTGGTAATTCTTAGAAAGAGAATCTTGAGGATGGTGACATAATGTGGGAATTCGTTATTGATATTGCCGTATGATGTATCAACTATCAATAACCTGATATCAAAATATTTCTTCGAAGATGAGTTGAAGCTTACTGCACTCTTCCTTCATAATCTCATAGTTACAATGCTGTATATTTGGAGCAATACCGGAGTCGATACAATGCTGACGGCTGAGACGACCAAATGTGATCGCAGATGCATGCTAAAGACAGGGAAGTAAAAACGGCTCATCTCGAGACACAGTACTTGATCGGGTTAAAAATAGCCGAGTAAGAGATGTCGCCTCTATAGCTTCCCACCGCAGCCTACTGCTCTCTCTCTCTCTCTCTCTCTCTCAAGCATTGTCGGGGGATTCTTTTCTTGTTCTATTTTAAGTACCACAATTTCCACCGTTGCTTTCTGCAGTAGAAAGGAAATAAGGGGGAGAGAGATTGGGAAAGCAGAAGCTTCTCCTTCAAGATCAATCCTGAGGAACACAGTGTAGAGGAGGCAAGAAGCAACAAATCCGATCGAGCAAAGGATGAAAGCCAACCCGAGGAAAGAGGGAGGAGGAGGTAATGGAGCGTCACCTCCCATTCCGCTCCTCCCCTGTTTTGACGTGAAGGCCTTCGTAGCCACTCTTGTAGTCCTCACCCTCGTCATGGCCATGTGGCAGCTGCAACCCTACGAGTCCCTCTTCACCTCCCGCTCCTCCTGCCCTCTCGCCACCGCCACTTCCAACACTGTCACCAGCGTCCGGAAATCGGAGCTCTCTCTCACCCCTGATTCCGCTTTCAACTCCACTGCTCTGAAGCCACTTCCAAGCTCCAACCTTTCGGTTTCCGCCGCCAAGATGAGAACCCCCGCTTTGGACCGCAACAAACGGGTCTTCCAGGCCTACGGCAGCGCCGCCGCCCTCTTCGTCCTGATGGGCGCCTACCGCGGCGGCCCGGCCACCTTCGCCGTCGTCGGGCTGGCCTCCAAGCCCACCCACGTCTACGGCAGCCCCTGGTACAAATGCGAGTGGGTTCCCAACGCCAACCCGTCCGCCGCCCCCAACGCCACCTCCCAGCCACAACCAGTCCGCGCCAAAGCCTACAAGATGCTGCCGGACTGGGGCTACGGCCGCGTCTACACTGTCGTCGTCGTCAACTGCTCCTTCCCCTTCAACCCCAACACGGACAACGCCGGCGGCAAGCTCCTCCTCCACGCCTACTACTCCACCAAGTCCCGGAGGTACGAAAAGTTCGTGGCTCTGGAGGAGTCCCCGGGCTCCTACGACGAGTCCCGCTTCCGGCCACCGTTCAAGTACGAGTACCTGTACTGCGGCTCCTCTCTCTACGGCAACCTGAGCGCGAGCCGGATCAGGGAGTGGATGGCCTACCACGCCTACTTCTTCGGCCCCAGCTCCCATTTCGTCTTCCACGACGCGGGGGGCATCGGCCCGGAGGTGCGAGCGGTGCTCGATCCATGGTTGAGGGCGGGGCGCGCCACCGTGCAGGACATCCAGGCGCAAGCGGAGTACGATGGTTACTACTACAACCAGTTCCTGGTGGTGAACGATTGCTTGCACAGGTACCGGCATGCGGCCAATTGGACCTTCTTCTTCGACGTGGACGAGTACATATACCTGCCCCAGGGGCGGACGCTCGAGTCCGTGCTGCGTAATCTCTCCGACTACACCCAATTCACCATCGAGCAGAATCCAATGTCCAGCAAGCTGTGCGTGCAGGACCCCAAGAAAGACTACTCCGAGTGAGTTTGATCTCTCTTCGTAGTGGCATAAGGGTTTTGATGTGCAAATCTGGTCCTTCCCATCTCAGTCTCCGTTACTGCGGGTATGCAGGGAATGGGGGTTCGAGAAGCTGGTGTTCCGCAACTCCATCACAGGAGTAAGGAGAGACCGCAAATACGCCATCCAGGCCAAGAACGCGTATGCCACGGGCGTCCACATGTCGGAGAACGTCATCGGCAAGACCACCCACAAGACGGAGGACATGATCCGATACTACCACTACCACAACTCCATCAATGTGCTGGGCGAGCCATGCCGGGAATTTGTGCCGGTACCGGCGGCAGGCAACGTGACATGGTTTGAGAAGATCCCATACGTTTACGATGACAACATGAAGCGTGTCGCCGACACCATCAGGCGCTTCGAGAAGCAAACCATAGGGACCATTCCGGCATGGTAATAACCATCTTCTTTAAGCCTCTGCCGCTGCATCGGTCCCATGGTAAGGGGAGAGAAGGTAAAGAAACCCGGAAAGGAGAGGAGCTCTTCCCTCGCTGTAAGTTGTTGTTGTTGTTGTATACATAGACGCTCCTTTTTAGTTATTATTGTTCTCCACCTCATGTCCCATTTATTATAAAAAGGTTATTTTATTTGACCACTATGGACCGATGAATGAATCGCGGAGACCTTTTGTCTATCAAAGCGCCACAAAAGCTATGCTCATAGCTATGATGCCAAACAATTATTCGTCTTCCTTTCCTGGTTGGGTGTCATGTGTCCGAAGTGGGCTCAATAATTACGAGGGAAGGATGGACCATGGGACCGTCGACCGAGATGCGTATGTGAACGAAGCATCTAAGAGGTTCCGACGGCACCCCCTTTTATGGGCCGGGCAGCTATCGTGGGCCTCCATAAGCGTAGTATAAATTCTTTGGTCCTTATAGTGGCTCTTAAAAGAATGTGTGCACGATGTAATCTTAGTGATTGAGATATGTGGTTGGAGAAATAAGGGAATGATCGTCAAAAACTAGCATAGAACAATGATTAAAACATCCTGCAATTTTGGACTGTCATCTGCCTTGTCGACCGAGTTTCTTTTAATCATCCAATATATGATGTTTCTAATAAAAAGCTTTTTTTATTGCAAGAAAAAAATATGTGAGATATTATTTTTTACTTAAAAAGGTGTTATGTGAGAAATTAGTTGTTCGGGGTGGATATTGATTCGAAATCAATTGATATCCTTTTTTGTATTTGGTTGGTCTCTAAGTCCATTCGACTCTATAGATGTGTAAAACTAAATTAATTATATTTTTGATAATATTCGTTTGATGTTTATGTTAGATTTAAATCGAAAGACTCAACCAATATATTCAACGGTATTGAGACAAGTGTCACGGAACGTACCTATAGAGCTTTTTTTGTAATTGATTCTTATGACTGATACTTTCACGATTGATATCGATTACAGGGAACAGTTGTGCACTTCTCTCAGGCTTAATTATAATCACATCGTGTCAAATCTATGACACGATTAATTCGACTTCATGTTGAGATATCGATCACGTACCGATCACATGTTGGTCATGTGGCTCTAAGGTATTGATCATGCTCAAGTCGTAAGACACCAACGTGTCAATCACCCATTGATCGTGTGTCAATCACATTTTTCTCCTACATGAAAAGGGAATAAAATTTATTTTAATTTTTCTCTGATTTTTAATGAGAATAACCAAAATGAAAATGAAGTGTAGGAGAGGATTAACATGCCTCCCATGTTGAGAGCAATACACACACCAACAGTGTCACGGAAAACGCAAGTTTAGCAAAATGAATGATCAAGAAAAGGAACTTCTGATCTTGAAGATGCAGCCGACGACGTACAAGTCGGACGAGGTGGGAGGGGGCAATGGTCGATTAACTTGCATATTTGAATCCTTGGGAGACAAGAAATAGCATCGGAAAAGTAGCACCGTGCCATGGTGTCATCTCGAGAGTCAACCAACAAAAAGAAAAGATTGTACACCTCCGAATCACGCGCCAAGTCAAAGTGAAGCTTCCAAGCATTAGCGTCGATGATTGCACTCTGGTCTGGTGTACCATCGAATCCATCCAACCCCTGTGGAGTTGGAGGAATTTTTCTGTACACTTCCATCGTCTTCTTTTTTTCCTTGCACGAAGAGTTAGTGACACGGTTCGCACTTCCCTATTTTCTTGAAGCATCAGCGACTATTGCTTGCTTGACTCAACTTGGTCGATTAACTAATAAATCTGCCACCATCGGCCTTCCTGAGGAGAATTAGGAAACAATTAAGGTCGCTTTAGCTTGGTTTACAAGTACTTGCATCCACTTGGTGTCATCCATATGGGGAGACTGTGTATTTGCGACCTCCATCAATTATGTGACCTTTATGCAAATATTTCTGTATTCAGCTTCCTAATGGATAAGTTCAAGGGATGGATGAGCGGTTTGGTTCATCATCCCATGATTGGTTGGTCATATTCTTCACAGCAATGACGATGACAATCGTATTGCCAATTGTTGTCACAGATGCATTGTATGGTTCGATCAAAATCCACAACAATCCTCATCGCCGCCACCGTCATTATCTTTGTTGGGTTAAAGCGAGAGGTTTGCACCCCTTTTAATAATCGTGCATAGTGAACCCATGTCTCCCCTCTATTATATTGTAGCACAAACTTTTCAACCTGTGATGTTGGCGTCCTTCAATTTCTATCTAAATATTGAGGGATTAAAAAGATTAATGTGTAAGCTAATCATATCACTAATCACACTTACAAACCATTTAGGTAGATTCTAGTTGTCTAATACATGAAAGAGGTTCAGGGCCAATTGTCTAATAGTTTGGGAATTCTACTTATAAAATTATATTAGGAATATGTCCAAAAAAAACCTCATGATATTTAAAGTATTCAAAAATATAATAAAAATTTAATCGTTCACTCAATACACCTAAATTTTTTTTTAGCATATTAAGACAATTCTGTTTATCATTAAGCCATGAGATGGTGTATTGAATTATTAATGTTATAATCATTACACAACGACTTATTTTGATATCGAGAATTATCAATTATTATCTCAATCTGATATGACATATTTATATCGAATTATTACTATCATCAACATCACATGTCACACGAGGAGGATATGAGAGATAGGGCCAACTTATAAGTTTATTGGATGAAGATAATGTGTCATCAAACTACTTACGTATCATACTTTTCATATTATTTATTATTAATTTTTTAGTCATTTGACTCTTGATTTCTAAGAAATGGATAAAAAAAATAAATTTAGAGGTATAAATTTATAGATTTACAAGGATATATATATATATATAATAATAATAATAATAATAAACTTAAATCTAAGAAAACAAATACCATATGTTTGCTAAGAGCTACGGATTTGACACGATGCACCGTAGGACGGCCCTCTCATCCCTCCTGTAATGAATTCAACTATTACAAAGCACCTTCGTCATAACACCAGCCTTAATGGTATGTATTTATCACCATCCGCTGTGTCATGTTGCCATTTAATTAGTTAGTCGATTCGATGGCTTCTGATCTACCACAACAGGTCGCCATAAATCGACGCCCTCCGTTGCATACAATACAATAATCGCCTACTTAGCGAACCGCCATGTATGTCTATCTATATGTATATATGATTACCATTTTGGCATTTCCTCCGCTCGTCTTCGAGACTTCCATCGCCACCGTTTACCCCTCTTTCTCATGTCCCTTCTGCTCTGTTTCTCCTCCTTCTCATCTCTTCTCCCCCTTCTGCTCCTGGCGGCTTTCTCGACGATTCTATTCCGGACGGTTTCTTTTGATGCTAAGCGGTCCTCATCTCGCCGATACAATCCTTGATTTGTGCTTGGATTTGTGATTGTGGTTTGGTCTCTTGCTTATTCCGGTTTACTTCGTATCTGGACGAGCTGGCTATCGAGAATAAGCACAGGGTCGGCTTTGCGAGGAGCAAGCAGAAGAAGGTGATGGTAAAGGCGCCGCCTTCCCGTTTCTTTTTCGCTTGTCTTCGGTTTTTGGCTACTTTGGTTGCTGTTGGTGCTTCCGGGGATCGGGGCTTAATCGATGCATGGGGATTTTTCCTGTCTTTGGTTGCTCAGGTGGGTCCGATGGTCCAGTCGGGGGACGAGGATGCTGGTGGCCCGTCATGGCTGAAGCCGCTCCTGAGAACGGTCTTCTTCGTTCCCTGTAAGATCCATGTAGACTCCAGCAAAAGCGAGTGCAACATGTACTGTTTGGATTGCATGGAAGAATCACTCTGCTCCTATTGCCTCTCCCACCACAAGGATCACCGTGTCGTTCAGGTCATTACTTTTGTCCTGTGTGCCAGCCTGATGAATCGATCCGCAAATCAAACATGGCTCGTTTTGATTCTTACTGGTTGGAAATTCTGATTCTGCCGGTTCAGATTCGGAGATCATCGTATCACAACGTGATCAGGGTGTCGGAGGTGTCCAAGTTTATAGACATCTCCTGCGTTCAAACCTACGTTATAAACAGCGCCAAGATCGTCTTCCTCAACGGGAGGCCGCAGCCGAGGCCCGGAAAAGGCGTGACCAACACATGTGAGATTTGCTGCCGAAGCCTCCTGGATTCCTTCCGGTTCTGCTCCCTGGGATGCAAGGTGCAGCGTGCTTCATCAATCCCTCTTCCCCCAATGCATTTTATCGACGGACGTTGATCTACATATAGATACACAGGCAATTTATAGAAGACAAGCAACCTTTACTTCTCTACGACGGAAGCTTTTCCTCCTCCTCTGAGCATTTCTTCTTCTTGTTTCCTTCTGCATTTGTCTCCACCAACATAGCAAATGAAATGGGATGGGATGTAGATGTTCAAATTAACTTGTACTTAAACATTTTGCGATGCGCGGTCGAACTAATCGAACAAGAAACCACCTATATATAATGGATTCCTCGACAGTAGGTTCCCCATTTATAATCCTGTTGACTGTTCTTGTCTCTCCTCGCAGCTTGGAGGCATGGAGGCGGACCCGGCGCTCACCTTCAATCTCCGCCCGAAACCAGGCCGTGACTCGCTCTACGGTTTGGAGTCGGACACTTCGTCGTCCCCCAGAAAGATCCGGAAGACGTCATCGGCCTTTAGCCGCAGGATCGAAGTGCCTATCTCGCATTTGGAAGACGACGCAACCGCCACCAGCCGCAGCATTTCACCCGGAACGCCTCCCATCGTCAGCTACCGGACATCCAAGCGAAAGGGTATACCCCACCGAGCTCCCTTCTGAGAGGACCGGTAGACGAGGAGTAAAATATATCTCATAATTAGGAAGCCAGTATGATGCAGGAAGATTTCGAAAGCAGCTTAATTAGCTCACCATGTCTGTAAAAAGTAGTGGATACGGTACTTGTAGTGATTGTGGTATACGGTGAAAGAGAACACTGGTCAGTTGTACATAATATTAGAATGAAGTGATCTCTCTCCTCTCATTTCCTAAGATCTGCGCGTTCGAGGCGGATAGATTGTGTAGCTTTTCCCTCTTCCTCTTCCTTTTAGTAGGTGAGACGCCTTCTTTTACCGGTGTCTAAACCGTTGGCACCATGTCCTTTGTACGTACGGTTAGGAGATGGGAAAAGGGTGCCTCCAGATCTTGATATGCTTCTTGTCGTCGTGCATGGTTCTACGTGTACGTGGATGCCACCTCTCATGTATGACACCGTGGCATATCTCAATTCTATGATGATTCCTTGCATTTGTTTAGTTGTTATCGACGTAGCAATGGTCCGGTTTCCTCGTGGTGAGCACTAAATGGGTGAGATCCACTGATTTATCTTCTTCCACATTGGCTACTTCGGAGAACATTAGTAATTGCAGGGAGGAAGATGTTTAAGATGCATCAAACTAGTGCTTGTGGTGATGATGTTTGACTGCAATGTCAAGGGGACAAAAAAAGGCTTTGGAGAGTTGCCATGTTCGGTTACCGTTGCACGCTCGGGAAGGGCTACCCCAAGATGGCAAAAATGTTGACTAGAGAGAGTGTGTGTGTGTGTGCGTGTGCGTGTTTGTGGAAGATGCGGGGTGAGCACGAGTCGATGCTAAATTGATGTGCTGAGTCAGGGAACGCTCGGCACGGGGATGTGAATTGGTGGGTTTGTACGCCGGATGATGGAGAGAGAGAGAGAGAGAGAGAGAGAGAGAGAGAGAGAGAGAGAGAGAAGAGGAGGATGGTGGCATGAAGCATCTTGAGGTGTCAAACACATACATCAAAGTGGTGACTTGATAAACACGCCAAGACGGGGTGGAGCGGCCCGGCGGCCATGGAAAGGGACCTCCGCCTGGAGTTGATCAAGTCTTGTGTTTGTCTCCGCTCCACAAGAGAGCCGTGAAGAATCCTCCTGAGAAGTCTCCGGCCTTGGCCACCCGTCATTTTCCATCTCTTTCCCCGCTCGTCTCGTAGCGTCGTGCACCTCGCATCCTCTCAAAAATAATCCCCCAGCCACCGGACGTGTGGAGTATCACTGCGAGTTACATGAGCGATGACGCGTTGCGGTGGGGTTAGTCTTATTCCTGTTGATGCCGAGCAACTTCTTGTGGATGGAAGTGTAGTCGGAAAATCCAACACAAAAAGAAAACAAACACGACAAAAAGGTCGCCTCCCATTTTGGAAGTTTCCACCTCGACAAGTATATGTTATCATCTCCCCATCTCATCTCCCCTCGTGGGAGATAGTCAAAGTAGATGTGTCAAAGCCATCCATCCCAAAGCAGATGTGTCATCTTGCTTTCAGGAACCTGCGGAAGATGGAAAATTAGGCCTAACATGACCTCATGCAACAGACTGCTAATTTATCAGGTCATCCCAGACGGCGGAGAAACCATCACTATCTTGCCGACACGACGAAAGCGGGTCAGCCAAGTACGTGTAGCTGATGCGTGCCCTGCGCCATAAATTTGGGACAGGCGACTGCATTCGTATACACGTGTCGTTTAGAGCAGACGAAAAGGATTGGGTACGCGGGTATGTACGTGTCACTAGCTCTGCATACGTATAATTTGGACGGCATCGCACGGTCGATCTGCTGTCGCGGACAGCTTCACGTGCAGACCCTTTTTAGCTCCTGTGCCTGATGATAGGACAGGTGATGATCCTATGGACCTATGATCCTTCAGTTCCCATACACTTTAGTTAAACTTGTTGATTTAATATGTGTGTCGAAAATTTAAGTCCTAACTTATCATTAGGCATTCACATCCAATCCAATAATGTCGATATACTTAAAATAGAGAGATCCATGCCTCGAATGTGGAGTCAGGTTTCGGATAGTCGATCCTTCAACGTCATCCCTAGTGGACGAGACGAACTCGCAAGGTCAAACCCGCGTGTGACCCAATCCAGGTTACAAAGTGGGGAATAGTTGCACCTTATCTTGTTGATTTCCAAAACATGTGAGCCAGATGTGACAACTGCTGGCACACACGCCAGATTGGGATCATAATGTGTAGGACGATAAGAAATTTAATCCGGTAGACCCGAACGCACCTTATAATCCTATATTTGGTTCACATGCAAAGATATTTCTACCATGGATCCTGCGTGATTGCTCCGGATGCTGCGTTGACCCCCAAACCAAACGCACACGTCGGTGGACTTTTCTGCCTCCGACACGGTTGGTAATGTTTGGTGCCCAAGGCAACTCCGCTCCTGGTCAAATCTAGCGACTCCACCCGCCCGTATGTGGTTGAGTTGAACGGCGTTGGACCACACGTTTAATCGGAGCAGATCGACCCAATCCCCAATTGTTTGGCCCGACTGCGCTTGCTTTTGATGCACGCAGGAGCCGTTCGTCACCCGTGACACAAAAGCGACCTCGGATACTTCCGGTGACGACCTCGCGCACGTCACGCTTCCCTCTCAACGCAACCCTTCTCTCTTATAAATTACCTTATCGTCTTCGGTCTCGGTACTGTCAACAAATCTGCTATCCATCGCTACATGGGATCCTGCTTCTCCTTCGCCTTCGCCTCCACCGCCGAGACGCCCTCTCCAGTGACGGCCAAAGTCATCACCCTGGACGGCTCCCTGAGCGAGTACTCGACCGAGGTGAAGGTGTACGAGGTCGTCGGTCGCCACCATCCTTCTTGCTTCATCTGCAGCTCCGACGAGCTCTACTGCAACACCTACATCCCGGCGCTCGGCTCCAAAGAGTCGCTGCAGTTGGGCCAGCTCTACTTCATTTTGCCTGTCTCCAAGCTCGAGTATCCGCTCTCGGGATCGGACATGGCGGCTCTTGCGGTGAAGGCCAGCATGGCGCTCCGACCGCTGGCTTCGAGGCACAGAGATCACGGTCGGCGCACGGTTCAAGTCATGCCCATCGCCGCGGAGTTAGCAGGATTAGATGCGCTCGAGGACAACGGTGATGATTATAGATGGAGGTCTTTGGAGAAGAAGAAGACGATGCCGAAGCGTAGTGCTTCGAACCGGGCAAAGTTCGGGCAGCGGCGGCGGGGCATGGAGCGAATGAGCACGATCGAAGAGGATGCCGAGTGACCGAGCAACCTCGATAAAAGATTTTTGTGTGGTGTAATTTTCTTTCTTTTTATCGTTGCGTGGCAGCCTTTTGCATATAACACAAAAAGAGCATGCCTAGTCTTCATAATGTAATTGGTAGCATGAATTAGACCAAATGTTCGATTCATCTTTCTTCCCTTCTCTCATTTCACCCCTCGTGTTACCACGTCCTCGATTTGAAATGGTAAATCTTAGCCTTACGTCCAATGCTAAATCAGGATATAAAACTCGATCACCGCTACGTTCAATCCCATCATAAACACGAGCGGCATTCGATTGGAATTCCAGTGTTCTCCAAGTGCAATTAGTTCCTTTGTATCTTGGCCGAGCGATCGATCCAATCGTTCGGCGTTCCACGTTGCAAATTCGAGCAACAAGTCCTTGGAACGCTACAAATATAGGAATAGCGCGCTACGACAGACAACAGCCGATGAGAAGTTTGAGTTTTGGATTTAAAGGTGGCAATTAATATTGTTGGCGGAGAAAGATCACGAAGAAGATGGAGTGGGAAGGGCGAGGATCAATCGAACGGTGGAGCAGGAAGAATATAATCTCCGCAGCAGTGGAGATCGAGTGAGGCGGAGGAGAATGACCGAGAGGGTGATGCGAGGCGACGAGGCTTCGGACCTCACGGAATCGCGGCTGCTGTGATTGAAGATACACCGTCGGAGATCCAAGCCCGCTCAACCACGTCGTATTGGTCCAGAGATCATAATTCCAGGAAAAACACATCAGTTCTGCCCCAAATTGGAAAGCCAAACGACTCCCGTCAAACCTGTTGGGTTTGAGATTTGTTTTGATGACTCAAAATCTAGTCTTCAATAACCGGAAAGAACAATTATATCCTCATATTATTTAATGGGCTGTTGCAAATGTTGCTGCTCGTTTATTATTTCTTAAAACTATCTAAAGAATCGATATGTTTATCATTAGATCGCTAATACCTATCCAACACACCGGTTCCAATCGACTCATATGACATACGAGTTCCAGGTTTATTAAGGGTCTTTGATAAGGTTTATATGACAATCGACTCATATGACTCAAATCAATATCTATATAGGACAATCAGAGTTTAACTTATAGTTAAAGATGTTCAAAAGGGTCTTTGATTCATTTTTACATAAGTATTAGTATTTTAGTTCAATCATAATAATTGATATGAAAGTTGTTTTTATTTTCTTCATCAAATTACTTAATTTTTATCTGACCAAATAAAGACTTGGGTAGAAAAATGTTTTACCTACTGTGACTGACATAGCTCTCTCACCAACTCAGCTCGTCTCTGGGAGTCGGTGGTATATCTACATGACTCCGTCGCTGTCTCCAATTAAACGTCAAGTATGCAAGCCGAGTGTACCATTATCATACGAGGGGGACTGATACTTGTCGTGCAACGCTCCGCCCGGGATGGGTCGTGACTTTGAATCCTCCATGAATGTTTTGTGTGTCTGTTCTCACCTTCGTCTTCAGCGTTATCAATGAAGCCGACACATCTTCACTGGACCGACCATTTGGAGTTTGGATGGACGCGCCCGAGTCGACAAAGCTGGGGAGACGCTGGCACGCCAACTTACGAGAACGAAAGCTCTTTGGGTGTCTCGCATTAATGCCCACCTCTTTCTCATTTGGACCGAAGCAAACCGACCGGAGATAATGATCAATCAAGAATCTGTTCCGCACCAGAAGAATCACATGCCACGTGCAGAAACGCTGCAGACCAATCGTCCCACTCCCGCCCCAACTCTCCGTTCAAGAATCTTTTGTTTCTCCAGCGAACCGAGGGTCGGCACTCGGCCCCCAACCAAACCCTCCTGCCTTAACGCCACAGAGGAATGAAGGGGGCCCACTCCGTTCACATGTCCTCCGCTTTTGTGGTCTCGAGGGCTACTCATTTACTGATTCCGGATGCCTTGCCGCCTCGGCTGCATTGACCAGGCGGTGAGTGAAGCTTCTGGGTCTGCTATTGTTTAGCGACTCTTTAACTGCTGCCGCCCACCGACGCCATTTCACCGTCACGGCTTCCACTAATCCCCACCCTGTGAAGGAGCGAGCTGGTTGAGACGTCAATGATGGAAACGGTACGCTGGAGACCGACGTCAAACCAACCTCCTCCATTATCATCAGTCAATTATGTGGAACCTAAATCTCACCCCTTTTCAACCGCCTCTCGAAGGGTAAAGCAACTCGTCACACGGACGCGACTGATGCGGTAATCCGCAGCGACCAAAAAGCGATGCACCGACACCTCGGTATTTGCACTCCTCGACCTTTCCTCGAGACACTATTTACCGGTTGACCCTAAATTAGTGCGAGCGAGCGAGCGAGAGTACGGCTGCCGACGGCGAGCGTCGGTCGTGGGTCCAGCGAGCAGGCTGTGGGGGAAGGCCGTCAACCAAATCCGACCCAGTGAGCTGCACCCGACGTTGACATCTGAAACCCGCTTGTGCTTTTGCCTCTCGACTAGCCGCTGCGTTGCACTCCAGTATCGGTCAGGCCTCGTTTAACTTCCCCTTCCCCTTTGCTTGCTCCCAGGCTTCCTGCTGCAATTTTCCTTTTGGCTTCCACTTTAATTCTCAGCCTTTGCCTTTTCCACATTCCCTTCTTCTTCGTCGCCGCCCCCCCTCCCCTCCTGCAGATATAACCATTGAGCCTCTTTCCACCCCTGCGGTTAAAGGTCTCTCGGTCACCCACCTCTTATCTCTTTCTTAGCTGTACGCGAGGGTTGTGTCGGCAGACTTGTTAAAATAGAGGGAAAAAGGCAAAATAAATAAACAACTGGCGGATCGTGTTTGATTGAGGCCGTCGTTTATCGCAGACTCCGCTACCGTTGCCTCCTAACTGTGTCGGTCATCGCCTAATGCCTGCTTCATACTTAATCTCCCAAATTTTCCCCCTCCGATGGCCTTTTTACTGAATCAGCCAACAGAAAATTGATAAAGAAGTCGATCCAGCTGTGAGCATTGTAAGTGGAAAGCAAGGAACAATAAGAGCAATTGATAAGGCGGGGAGGAAGGAGAGAGAGAGAGAGAGACTTGCTCTCCTCCCCCGTCCACCACTCTCACGCCCTGAGTAGGTAGGGAGAGGGGAGAGAAGGGAGGAGGTCGGATCGCTCGGGTGATTGTTCCGCTCCCAAAGGAGCGGAAATAGTTTAGTTGTCCGGTCGGGCTGGGCGTACCAGCACTCGACCACCGTCGGATCTAATTAGATAATATCATCGCGAGCGAACAGTGAATGGAGGCGAGCGCTGGTTTGGTCGCCGGTTCTCACAACCGGAATGAGCTTGTGGTCATCCGCCGCGACGGAGAGTCAGGGGTACGTGCCTCTTCCTCTGTTTTCTTTCTTCTTGTCGTCAGATAATCCGGAGGATGATGTTTGGAATTGATACTGCCCACAGCCGAAGCCGTTGCAGCAGCTGAGCGGCCAAATCTGCCAGATCTGCGGCGACGACGTCGGCCTCACCGTCGACGGGGATCTCTTTGTGGCTTGCAACGAATGCGCCTTCCCCGTTTGCAGGACTTGCTATGAGTACGAGCGGCGAGAGGGAAACCAGGTTTGCCCCCAGTGCAAGACCCGGTTCAAGCGGCTCAAGGGTATAACTACCGAACCGCATCGATTGCAGTGGATCTCTCCATTCTTTGATCCTTCTTGTGTCAGATTGTTGCATTTCGTCTTCCTCTTTCTGCAGGTTGCCCTCGTGTGGCTGGCGACGACGAAGAGGATGACGTCGATGATCTCGAGAACGAGTTCAACTTCGTCCCGGGAGAGAAGCAGGACTCGCAGTACATGGCCGAGGCCATGCTGCAGGGCCACATGAGCTATGGCCGGCGTGGTGACTTGAACACGCCTTATGTTGTTCATACAGTGCCTCAAGTTCCTCTACTCACCAATGGCGAGATGGTACTTGAACTCACGCCTCTCTCTCTCTCTCTCTCTCTCTCTCTCTCTCTCTCTCTCTCTCTCTCTCTCTCTCTCTCGCGATGTTTTGTACTCAATTAAACCCTTTTACCTATGTTTTGCACTCAATTAAATTCTTTTCCGGCGCGTCCAATTAGATGAGTCTCATGTTTTTGTGATTTTTCCCACATGCCTTTCTGAGATCTCGCGTCTGATGCATGGGCTTATTTCCATTCCAGGTTGATGATATTCCTCCAGAACAGCATGCACTCGTCCCTTCTTTCGTGGGTGGGGGAGGAAAAAGAATTCACCCACTTCCATTTTCAGATCCCAGTCTTCCAGGTACTGGGATTCTTTATTAATACAAGGATCTTCTACCTATTCTATTTATTAGCAATAGTCATGTAAAATGACAAGTTGAGATCATATTGTTGATCTATCAGTTGTTTTAGTCCATCACAAGGTTAATGAAAAAGCTCTTTCCTTGCAGTGCAACCTAGATCCATGGATCCTTCTAAGGATCTTGCCGCTTATGGATATGGAAGTGTGGCCTGGAAGGAGAGAATGGAGAATTGGAAGCAGAAGCAAGAGAAAACGCAAATGACTAGGAGTAATGGTGGCGGTAGAGATTGGAATAATGATGGTGATGAAACAGATTTACCATTGTAAGCTCCGTAACTTGTCCATCATCCATCATCATTATAGAAATCTAGTCCATTGCCCAAGTCTGATATTGTGCAATTAATTCTTGATTTTTTTTTTCAGTCTGTTAGTATCAAATTGTATTTCGAATGCAATTGTTCATATATATATATATATATATATATATATATATATATATATATATATATATTCAGTGAGCTATAGTACCATGACTAACTTATCAAAAAATATAGTTCCATGACTACATGAACTGAAAGCTTTCCAGAATGCAGGGCCCCATAATATATGTTTGACATATAACATATAATTTATGCCCCACACGTCCTTGTGTTTCTGTTCTAAGTTCAGGACAGAACAGTGTACATAATGTACTACTCTATAATTTAAAATATTCATGTTTTGTGAGTTATTGGTTTCATATTTTCATAGTGCACATCTACAATTTTTTAAATTTTGATTCACTTTCTGTGAAAATTGAGACTTACCAATAGTATCAGTACCATTTAAACTGAAATCTGATGTCTTCTCTTATTTAGTGACCAATTATTCCAACATTAAAACTGACCATTGTGACAGGAGGAAGCTGTGAATAAAAACTAGTTACAAGATGATTTTTTGCAAAATCATATTTCTTTAAACAACTCCAACTGGTTATGGTTATTCTAAAAGTGTGGAATATTTTGGTTGTTTCTGGCTGTGTTATAACAAGAATATAGCTTTTACAAGTTAGGCCAACTAAATTTTAGCAAATTCATGTATCTTCGACAAGGCTTTATCAATTACAAGTATCAAGTGGAGTCAAAAGGCATACATTTGGGATGTTCTATCATGTTTAAGATGAATTTACAAATTTTAACTAGCTTCAATTTAACATGGGGACAATGGCGATATTTTTGGAGTGGGCAAAGGTTAATTTAAAAGGCCACCTTGTATATCATGACTGTTGTATTTTAATATTTAATTTCGTTTTATATCAAAAAACATTTGCCTTATTTGTTAAATTTGTGGTAATCTTTTATTCTCTTCTGTAGAATGGATGAAGCAAGACAACCATTGTCGAGAAAGTTGCCAGTCCCTTCTAGCCAAATAAACCCATACAGGATGATCATCATAATTCGTCTTGTGGTTGTTGGGTTCTTCTTTCATTTTCGAATCACAAACCCTGCATCTGATGCATATCCTCTGTGGCTCATATCTGTCATCTGTGAAATCTGGTTTGCTATTTCATGGATTCTTGATCAGTTTCCCAAGTGGCTTCCGATTGAAAGGGAAACATATCTTGACAGATTGTCATTAAGGTAGTTGAGATTATCATATTATCGTTTTTGTTCATGTTACTTGGATGATCAGTTGATCACTCAACTATTTGCCTATTTGTTTATATTAGGTATGAAAAGGAGGGGAAACCTTCTCAACTATCTCCAGTTGATATATTTGTGAGTACAGTTGATCCAATGAAGGAACCTCCTTTGGTCACTGCAAACACTGTCCTCTCAATCCTTGCTGTAGATTACCCTGTTGGAAAAGTATCTTGCTATGTTTCTGATGATGGTGCTGCTATGTTGACATTTGAAGCATTATCAGAAACATCTGAATTTGCAAAGAAATGGGTTCCTTTTTGTAAGAAATTCAATGTAGAGCCCCGTGCCCCAGAATGGTATTTTCAGCAAAAGATAGATTATCTGAAGGATAAGGTCCATCCTTCATTTATTAAAGAACGGAGAGCAATGAAGGTATTAAAAGTTTTACTAATCTTTCATTGATAAAATATGTATATAGGTCATAGTTTCACTGAATTTGATTCTGTTTGCAGAGAGAATATGAGGAATTCAAGGTGCGAATAAACGCCCTGGTTGCAAAAGCACAAAAAGTCCCAGAAGAAGGGTGGACAATGCAGGATGGAACTCCATGGCCTGGAAATAATGTCCGTGACCATCCAGGCATGATTCAGGTAAATGTTCTATTTTTTCAGTTTTGTTTACTGCAGTTGTAACACAGCCAGCTTCCTTTTTGAAATTCAATTGATATTTTTTCTGACATTATAAAAACTTAGGTCTTTTTGGGGCAAAGTGGTGGGCATGATGTGGAAGGGAATGAACTGCCACGCTTGGTTTATGTCTCTAGAGAAAAGAGGCCAGGTTTTAATCATCACAAAAAGGCTGGTGCTATGAATGCTTTGGTAAGCGACTGCCTTTTGATTCATCCTTTCCATTGTTGTTACAGTAGTTTGAGGCCTACTTGTTTGTTTTTATTGCTTTTGTGACAGGTTAGAGTCTCTGCTGTACTTACAAATGCACCTTATCTGTTGAACTTGGATTGTGACCATTACTTTAACAATAGTAAGGCAATACGAGAGGCAATGTGCTTCATGATGGACCCACAAGTGGGAAAGAAAGTTTGCTATGTGCAATTCCCTCAGAGGTTCGATGGTATTGATCGACATGATCGCTATGCTAATCGGAACATAGTGTTTTTTGATGTAAGTATCAGCATGTTGCGTTTGAGACATATTCATTAATTTTAGTTTTCAATATTGTCGTACAATTTCTTCTTTGAAAGTCCATATACCCAACATGCATAGAGAAGTAAAATAAGGCATGATGCAGATCAATATGAAAGGTTTAGATGGGATTCAAGGACCTATTTATGTGGGCACTGGATGTGTATTCAGAAGACAGGCACTCTATGGATTTGATGCTCCAAAATCCAAGAAGCCACCAACTAGGACTTGCAATTGCTGGCCTAGTTGGTGCTGCTGTGGATGCTGTTGTTCTGGCAGGAAAAAGAAGAAAGCAGCAAAAGCTAAACAGGATAAGAAAAAGATTGGTTCCAGGAAAGGCGATAATGGAGCACCGGTATTTGCACTGGAGGGTATTGAAGAGGGCATTAAAGGTATGCCAATGCTTGCCACTGATCAATCAATATTTTTCATTACATTACCGTATGATGTATGTTGATCAGATGATTGCAGCACTTGTATAGTTTGACAACCTGCTCATATTTATGATTGTCTTCTTGGATTTATAGTAGACATTTGGTCATAATCAGCAAGAGAGGACACAGTAACTATTTGTTTATCAGAGGGCGTTTTGCTTTGGTAGTGTTAATTGATGGGAAAATATCCATTTAGTCATCTCCAATTAGTTGAGAGTATAGGCCCTAGTGAGTCTGTATGCACTGCATCATAGGAGGCTCTCTATTGTGTTAGCACTTGGTTGTTATTTGGTTTAGCATGGATGTTCATTCTTAAATGTCTTCTTATAGAATAAACATAATAAAATAGGACAGAAACGGTTAATCCATATAACAAAATTATTAAACGATGCAATTCTTGTTATATCAGAGGTAGATTATAATGCTCTTATTGCCTTTTTCTTTATCTTGTGTAGGTTTTGGCCTTAGTTGTTCTGCTTATTACCTTAGGCAACCTAATTCGTAGAAAATGTCTTACTGTACAGCTGTCTGAAAGTACATCAGAAGTGTTCCTATCTCTATATTGTTTTTGGAGAATTTCAAAATGCTAACCTTTTAGTACAATCACAGGAAATGAGATTGAAAGGATAAATATGACATCTCAGCAGAAGTTAGAAAAGAAATTTGGGCAGTCTCCTGTTTTTGTGGCATCTACTCTCCTTGAGAATGGTGGAACATTAAAAGAAGCTACTCCTGCCTCTTTATTGAAGGAAGCGATCCATGTTATTAGTTGTGGCTATGAAGATAAGACTGACTGGGGAAAAGAGGTAAACTTTTGGTCTCATTTCTTTAGGTTTTATGCAGTGGTATCTAAATGTGTATGCTCCAGTATCCAAATATATATTCTTTGGCATCTAAAGATGTATTTCTAACTTGCTATCTGTTCGCTACAGATTGGGTGGATCTATGGTTCAGTGACGGAAGATATATTGACAGGTTTCAAAATGCACTGCCATGGGTGGAGGTCTATATACTGTATACCAGCAAGGCCTGCATTCAAAGGTTCTGCACCTCTCAATCTATCAGATCGTCTTCACCAGGTCCTTAGGTGGGCTCTTGGGTCTGTGGAAATTTTCTTGAGCAAACACTGTCCTCTCTGGTATGGATATGGAGGTGGTCTTAAATGGCTGGAGCGGCTATCATACATCAATGCTACCATATATCCTTGGACATCAATTCCTCTTTTGGCTTACTGTACCTTGCCTGCTGTTTGCTTGCTCACTGGGAAATTCATCACCCCTGAGGTGCGATAGCATTTTCATCTTTCAAATGATATTCCTTTAGTTTAACCTTTTGATGCTAATACCATGTTCAACCTACAGCTTAGCAATGTAGCAAGTCTCTGGTTCCTGTCGCTCTTCATTTGTATCTTTGCAACAAGTATCCTGGAAATGAGATGGAGTGGTGTTGGCATTGATGACTGGTGGAGAAATGAGCAGTTTTGGGTTATCGGTGGTGTTTCCTCGCATCTCTTTGCTGTGTTTCAGGGGCTCTTAAAGGTCCTTGCTGGTATAGACACCAATTTCACTGTGACAACAAAGGCTGGTGATGATGAAGAGTTCTCTGAGTTGTACACATTCAAGTGGACCACTTTGCTTATCCCTCCGACTACTCTGCTTATCGTAAACTTCATTGGTGTGGTGGCCGGTGTATCTAATGCAATAAACAACGGATATGAATCATGGGGACCTCTGTTCGGCAAACTCTTTTTCTCCTTTTGGGTGATTGTTCATCTGTATCCCTTCCTCAAAGGTCTTGTTGGTCGGCAGAACCGGACACCTACCATTGTCATTGTCTGGTCCATTCTTCTCGCATCAATTTTCTCTCTCCTTTGGGTACGGATCGATCCATTCCTACCAAAATCAGATGGCCCTCTTCTGGAAGAGTGTGGATTAGACTGCAACTAAGAGCCGGTCAGTACTTAAGGCCTGTGATTGTGTTATATTTGTTTCCAATGGCACAGGCAGGAAGATACATGAACTTTGAAGCTTCCATTAGCACATGACGAATCAATTGTAGATAGCAATTGTGTTTCATTTTTTTTTCTTGATATGGTACTTCACCTCCATGTAAACCGATAGGTTGGTATAACCATGTGTAGTTTGTTTGTGCAAGATAAGTTGTTTTAGTTCTAGTTCTTATTACTCGGACGAAATTGTGAAGGGTTGATGTTGTTCATATATTGTTGATCTCTATATCGGTTCATGGTAATAAGGCAAGCGTTGCCTGTTATGTTGAACAGGAAGAGGGTTCATCGGATATTCTACTAGCTTATTCTAGTTTTCCTTTTCTTGTGTATGCGTACTTTTGCTATTTTCAGTGATACAGCATGATAAAGAGAAGGGTAATGATACGTGTTGCTTCTGTAATGGTAGTATAGATATTATGTGTTTACCCTGATGGTGCTACATTTCAGGTCTATTAGAGTACAGTTTCCTCTCATGTGGCAAGATTGTTTCTCCACCATTGGATTAGTGAGCTTTTTCAAACACGTATATTGTCAGCCAAGGTATTCGTTTAAAAAAAAAAGATTTGAAAAATTGAATTTATTTTATCTGTTCGAGCCATCTTTTCAAGTTTCAAGCCATTTTTTATAGATTGTTGGTTTTGAGAATTTCATGCGTACGGATCCTTACATTTTTCATGAATCTTAACCACACACACAAAAAAAAAGTACCTTGGAAAATGAAAAGATCAATGGGCTTAGAACAGTCTCAATATGTGCACGGATTATGATTCGAGCTAATTGGTTGAATGAAAAAGAATAGGGATTGATAGGGTAATAATTCCTATCGGAACAATTCCGTCGAGATTTACGATTGGAATTTAATCTGTAATGATATGGCTTCCATTTTTAGCCTATTTTGTTTATGGCTGAATGAAGTTATCTACTAATGATGTGGAAATGACTGGACCGAGAAAACACTACCGATCACTTCTCACTCCTGCTTTCTGTGCCGAGGACCGACTCTGCTCAGACCCCTTGACGACTGCAGATGAGGGTGTTGACGAAGCGGGTGCTCGACTGACACGGCCTGGTGGTGGAGCTGCGCGACGGTTGGAACTCCTAATTAAGCCGCCACCTGGAGGCCGCGAAGCTGTCGAACGCTTTGGTAGACGGCCTTTAGCGGGGCCGGCGCTACAGGAGCGGCGCCATCTTCCGCTGGCGGAACCATCTACCAGATCCTTCAGGTCCCCTCGCTCCTCCTACCTTGACCTCGCAGGACCGACTCTGCTCAGACCCCTTGACGACTGCAGATGAGGGTGTTGACGAAGCGGGTGCTCGACTGACACGGCCTGGTGGTGGAGCTGCGCGACGGTGGAACTCCTAATTAAGCCGCCAACTGGAGGCCGCGAAGCATGTCGAACGCTTTGGTAAACGGCTTAGCCGGGGCCGGCGGAGGCATGATAGCTCAGATCATCACCTATCCTCTACAGACCGTGCGCCTCTCTCTCTACCTCTATCCCCTCTACTTGCCGCTTCATCCCTGATTTGGCTTGCCACTGTCGCGCCCGCCCTCGCTTCTTCACCTGTTGATGCCTACAGGTGAACACTCGTCAACAGACCGAGAGGATTGCCAAGAAGACGTCGCTGGCCGCGGCCGCGAGCGGTGGCGACCTCTCTTCTACAGGAGCGGCGCCATCTTCCGCTGGCGGAACCATCTACCAGATCCTTCAGGTCCCCTCGCTCCTCCTACCTTGACCTCGCAGGACCGACTCTGCTCAGACCCCTTGACGACTGCAGATGAGGGTGTTGACGAAGCGGGTGCTCGACTGACACGGCCTGGTGGTGGAGCTGCGCGACGGTGGAACTCCTAATTAAGCCGCCAACTGGAGGCCGCGAAGCATGTCGAACGCTTTGGTAAACGGCTTAGCCGGGGCCGGCGGAGGCATGATAGCTCAGATCATCACCTATCCTCTACAGACCGTGCGCCTCTCTCTCTACCTCTATCCCCTCTACTTGCCGCTTCATCCCTGATTTGGCTTGCCACTGTCGCGCCCGCCCTCGCTTCTTCACCTGTTGATGCCTACAGGTGAACACTCGTCAACAGACCGAGAGGATTGCCAAGAAGACGTCGCTGGCCGCGGCCGCGAGCGGTGGCGACCTCTCTTCTACAGGAGCGGCGCCATCTTCCGCTGGCGGAACCATCTACCAGATCCTTCAGGTCCCCTCGCTCCTCCTACCTTGACCTCGCAGGACCGACTCTTCCTCCGCTGATTCCGTTTCCTTCCTTTTGACTGTTGGATTTCAGCTATTTAAAATGGAAGGTTGGGGAGGGCTGTACAGTGGTCTGAAGCCGTCTCTCGTGGGCACCGCCGCGTCTCAGGTTCGCCTTCCCCACTCAACCTCCACATCTACACTTCCGGTCGACCAGTCCATCCCATCCTCACACTTTCTCCACTCTCGCAATTTTAACTGAGGTCGATCATTTCGTGGATTGCCTCATCCACGATTGTCCGACCTTGATTTACTACTTTATCAGTTTGTTCCACTTTATCTGAAGATGATGCGATGGTGGCCATATCCAGGGAATATATTATTACTTCTATCAGGTACTTAAGAATGAGGCAGAGGCTGCGGCCGCTGCACGAAAGAAGAAAGGGCTTGGTGATGGTACTGTTGGCATGTTCTCTTGGCTTGTCGTCGCAGCTATTGCAGGGTGGGTATTCTGCTTGCCATAATTAGGACCTAAGTTTTTTCTAATGGTATGTGAAGAGTGAAGAAAAGGGCTCGAACAGAACTCAGATGCTCCTCCTCTCTTTAGTTTAACCAATCTGGGTTACCAGGTCTGCCTACAAACTTTCAAAGGCTTAGTTGACATATATCAACCAACCACATCTGAATGGAATTTAGCTTTTTATCCACATTCCAAGCCGAGGAAATCTGATTATTCTGGACTTCTTTGCATCAGCTTGATATTAGAGTATTAGGTTTGCACTCCACTCTTTAACTTCTTGCATCAGCTGAAATGAAGAAAAATTAGGTTGGTTGTAATTATTTCTTATGGTTCTAGGTAGGGTCATTCTTGGCCAAACCACCTTTGCTAGAGCCTTAACTCCAGTTGGTAGAGTGTTGACATGTTAGCAATCAAAGAGTGATCATGAATATTTCCAACATGACATAGGCTTGTGCCAGTCCTGAAAATATCCTTGATGTTGCACAAATAGTAGTTTATTCAAGGTATATATGCTGGCAAGTTGAAGCTAAGCTCCAAACTTCTCATTTAGTGCTTCTTGGTTCCATGTGGATATCCTATCACTTATCCTTGTAATGTTACTATCCTCTGATGTGATATGGTAAACAATTCCAGAGGTTACATGACATTATCTGGTTGATGGTTAGATCTAATGAATTTAGCATGCTACAGAACAGAGATTGATAATGCTTTCAAGGAGTATTTATTTTCTCACTTACCAAAAAAAAAGTATTTATTTTCTCTATTGGTTTTTGCAGGTCCTTGAATGTGCTGCTAACTAATCCAATATGGGTTCTGGTCACTCGTATGCAGGCATGTGTAATACCAACTTGATTAGATTCTAAGATTTTTGTCACTGCAAGCCTTATGTAGCAAGTAGCTATTGCCTGGTTCATATTACCAGTATTCATCAATGTTTTCTATTTTGATGTAAAAGATCATCTCAAGATTCTCAACTATAATCTCAATTAACTGGACATAGTTTGGCTCTGTCCACATAAAATCAAAACTATTTATAAAATGTAATTAAACTATTTTTTAAAGCATTCACGGATGAGATTTCCTTTTGTAAAGTGAAGAAGAGAGCGACGAGAGATGCTGGTGTCCTATGCAATATGCATGATAGCAAATTTAATGAATATAAGTTTCTTTCACTTTGCTTCATACTTTTATTAGAATAATGATGGAAACCTGTTTAATTTTACGTGTGTTGTGGTTTCATCATAAAGTTCTCCAAGGACATAGAATATGGGTTTTTGTTCTTATTACTTCCTGCACCGAGTTTCTGTAGCCTTTCAACTCAATAGAAAAACCAAATCGCTGCCTACTTTGAAATATACGATATATTGTTAACCTTATAATCTAGAATAGACATTTTTATGGTGAATGTGTTGTTTTGTGGGGTAAAATAAAGACACGTAAGCTATGACTCGTTCATTTTGATGACTAAATTTGTTTGATAAGGTTTCTTCTTGGCACAAGCTGACTGGTTAGCATTAATCTGGGGCTGCATCAGGTAGAATCTTCCATTTTACAATCTGGATTCACTTTTATCTCATCAATCACTGTGGATCCATATTTTTATGTACTTCTAAGTTTACTTATTCTCTTGCCCCTCTGTTTGCTAACCAAGTTTACAACCTATACTTTAGAACATAACTTATGTGCATATCGATCTAAATGCAAATATAGCATGTCATCTCCTCCACTTTCCATTTTACTAAATATCATTATTGTCATTATCATCTATTAATCCATACAAGTCGGAACTTTACATCATTTCAGACACATACACAAGCAGAGAGGAAAATCATGGAGGCTAGAAAGGAGGCTATTTTGAGGGAATTTGCAGGTACCACCTATATGGAGCACGAGCTACTTAAACTTGATTTGATGAAACCTCGTCCATATGGAACATTTCTTGCGGTTAGTAAACCCTCAGTTTCTTTATACATAATTATACGGGAAAGAAGTTTGAAGGGAACAACTATTTACAGAAATTTGCTTGCTTTTTGGTCTAGCTAGAAGTTGACCTATATCTATGACATGAATTAGAAGTATTCCAGGTTAAATCTACAATTGAGTAGATAAAAAGCAGATTTTGTCTCAATGCGCAGAACCCACCATTGGCATACTTTGTACTTTGTAGATTACGGAGGTATAGTGGTATATGCATTTCTCTTGAAGCTAGAACTGATGTGGATGATATGACAGACTGTCAAGTTCTAACACTGTCCAAATTGATAAATGTTGATTAAATGGAAAAGAAAAACTGAAGTACCTAATGACACTATCTTGGTACCAGGTACAACATAGTAGACAATCTAGTCTTGAAATAGTGTTGAATATGGACTTCCATGGCTACATCACAGTTGTACCTGATGATACTTGAGGTTGATGTTGTTCACCAAATTTGCATTCCATGCGTCTTTGGCTAAGATGATGAATTTCTTTGACAGGTGAGGGAGGTTTATCATGAGGCAGGCATAAAAGGATTCTGGAAAGGACTCATTCCAACCCTTATCATGGTCAGTAGACTTGATGACCAGCCACACTGTCTAACATCTTTTGTAACATCGAACTTTGAAGCCAAATGTATTGACTTTATTATACTTGCAGGTATGCAACCCATCAATCCAGTTTATGATTTATGAAACCTCACTAAAGCACCTGCGGTCAAAGCGTACTGGAACTAAGCATGGGGATAAAAATGTTACTGCTTTAGAGGTTCAGCAACATTTATTTGATGCACATCTAGCTGATAAAGAATTTCGATTTTCTAGTTGTTATCCTTGTGCTAAACTCATCAAGCACAAGATTAATATTGAACAGGAGGCAAAATTTGATGAAGATTGTTTACATTTAACCTTTCTTATTGGACTCCTTGTATGCACAGGTTTTCTTGCTGGGGGCATTGGCAAAATTGGGGGCAACTGTGGCAACATATCCTTTATTAGTTGTAAAGGTATACTTAACTCTTTTTTGTTCTTGATTTCTGAGAGTAATGTGGTACCTTATCTATTAATCCACATAAAGTATGAAAGACAATATATAACATTTACTAACAACAAAAATATCTAAAGAAAGCTGGCAGATTGTATGATTTAATGATCTGAATAGTGATGGCCCTAAACAAATTCAGATCCCACCTTGTATGGGATCCAGCAACACTGTAATAAACAGGTTCCTGTTATTAGTGAACCAATACCTTAGATGATAAATCCTTGTGTGATGAACCTTAGGTATCTCTAAAAAACATAAAAGTAATATTATAATTGGATAGAAATTGCACTTTTACACCCCTCTGTTGTTACTGGAATTTTTTATGTAAATTTTGTCTAACAGATGGTCTTCTTCTGTGGCTATCTCCAAGAAAAGTTGATTAGATCTTCTTGACTTGGTGCCTTTTGAATTGTCATGTTAAAAATTTAAATTCTTTTGAGAAGTGAGATAAAAGAAGACAGATTCTTCATTCATATTTTCTTTCCTAAGTTACGAAGTTTTGAGGTATCTTTGGTACCTTCAGTTGAGTAGCTTACATTTCTTCCAGTGATTTAATTGTCAGCAAGCAGTCTTTAGAGACAACTAGGGTAAATCATAGACAATACTCAAAACTTCATAACCTATCTTTGTATACAGATATGAAATGGTTGCAGATTGTAGTAATACTCTTGCCCCTTAAATTTTCCATTTGATTTTTCTTCCAACCAATGCATTTTTCTTTCCATGGTTGCAGTCTAGGTTACAGGCGAAGCAAGAAATTGGCAGGAATGCACTGTCAAGATACACAGGTACGACCTTTAATTGTTGAAACTAATAGGCAAGTCCCATAGGGTTAATCTCTTAACTTTCTTTTTCTTTAGTAGGAAAAATTATTAGTTTTGTGTTGCATTGACCATCAGTCCTTGTTTCATGTTGAATTTAGTTGATATTTGAAAGTGGTGTGCATATCATGAATAGACATCTGGACTAGATAGGTGAAGTTTCTATCTTATTAACCATGTAATTAACAGACAAAACCACATACTGGGCTCGCAAAGATCGTAAGTGATAGTGTGTTGATATATTTAAATCACCAACTGGTCAGAGTGCAGAAAATTACTATATGCCTCAATTCTACTTGCATAACTAAGTCTTAATTAATTCCTCTTTTAGTGTTTTCAACTGTTCTTCTGAATTAGATGGGCACAAATTAGTTGGTTCTTGTGACTGCAACGCAACACAAGCAATATCGATCTAAAAATGCTTTTTAATAACATCCATTATATGGTTTTAGGTCTGTTCTTTCTTGTTCCTAAAGGCTTATGGAAATTTGTGCTTTGTTTCTTGCAAAAGAATTTAACAGTAACATGTTTGATCATTCCACCTACTTGGTGTATCTTTGTTTTCTTCCTACCTTTTATTCCTCGATGCCTCGTATGCATTAAGCTTGACTGAATTAGAGCATGAGAGTTTATTTTATGCAAATATCCATCATTGAAGCATAGATTAACTTTCTTTCCTTAAATTTCAATTGTTCAATCACAACTTTCTATAATGTTAACATAAACAATTAAGTAATTTATTATAAGGGAGGGCTATTAACTAATGTAATGCTGATGTAAACAACTTCATATGCCTAATTCTTCATCTTGGAACTGTCAACTGACTGGTATCCACATAATGCAACAAAATGTGATTGGCAACTTAGTCTATACCACACCAGCAGTTATGAAAAAGAGCATCCACAACAGTCTCACAATAGGGATTGAGTTCATGAATATTTTTAATTAAACATCGAGAAAAGAATTATGTGACTAGAAGTCTTTTGTGAGAAAGAAGTTTGAATATATTTATAAGATTTATCGATATATATATTTTTTCAATATTCAATCTCTATATGATTTGTTTTAGTCACATATTAGAAAGTAGGTCTGATCATGATTTCAGAATTGACGGTTTCGTTTCCCAAAATCAGAAACCGAAATCGAATCGATAAGGGTTGGTTTTGGAATTGGAACCGAAACCAACGATTCCAATTCCGATTTGAACTATCAAATTTTTTTATTATTTTTAATTAAAACGGTTTCAGTTTTCTAAACATAGAATCGGAACCGAACCTTCCGTGACCGATTCAATTTCGATTTCAACTTGGTTGTTTGGTTATAATTTGAACTAAACCGTGATTAAACCTTTGAAAGAGAACATAGATGGATTTAGCTTCAAGAGTCGTGGGTCATAAATTGATTGCGCCCTCTTAAGATTAGATCGTTTTACTTGGTTGCTTGGATTTAAATGATTTGGGCTGCTGTGAAATGAACTGATTCAAGGAAATGTCTTTTGTCCATCACAGGCACTGTGGATGCAATACTAAAGATGATCCGTTACGAAGGACTGCGTGGATTTTATAAAGGCATGGGCACAAAGATCGTACAGAGTGTGTTTGCAGCTTCCGTTCTTTTCATGGTGAAAGAAGAATTCGTCAAGGCTTTTATTTTTATTGCTGACGAGAGAAAGAAACACCGGTTGAAATCTGGGAAGTGAAAATACAATCACTGGAAAGATTTTATAGATAGTATCACTACATTTGATTGATCATACCCATTCCTGATATATCTTTTTTTGTTTTATTTCGTTTATGCCATTCTTCCTCATGTAGCATAGACAGGGATAAAAAATTCTAATACCTATATGAGCAAGTCACGTTATGAAATCTACTTAAATGACTCATCTAACAATATTTGATTTCAGTAGTGTCCGCTGTTAAGTTAAATGACTTATCTAAGAAAATTGGATATCTGTATCAGGCAACATTTCGTAAAGAATAGCGTATAAACATGTCTAATATCAAATCACTGGTAACTTTGATTTTTATTGTTTGCCTTTTAGTGTCTTAGCCTTAATCATTTATATAGAAATACAATAGTTGAGAAGATCATGTGTTCTTAATTCACTTGTCTTAGATTGAAACATTAAAATTTTATTTTATTATTATTTTTATGTCAAATTATTGTGAGAATCAAAATATATCAATAATCATAATATAATCAATGACACAGAATGACTTGACTTAAGGATATTGATGAACCAATCCGATGAATCTACTCGTAATAAGATCACCAATTATCATTTATAAAAACTAATTTAGAGATGAAAATATCAGCTAATTTATTTGATGAAAATGCCACTAATTTATTTGGTAAAATTATTGACAGCAGAGTAATTTAGGATATTTTTTAAATCTTTTCTGTCTTCCGTATTACTAAAACCACGCCTCTTTAAACCCTTGTCTACTCTTCCCAGTGGGCGCCCTTTAAACCCTAATGAGAACGGAAGAGCCGGTGAAACCCTTCCTATCTCAACCCGCCGAAAAAACTACTCCTCGCTTCTCCCGTTAAATGGGCGCCGCCGCCTCCCCGGTTTCCCCACCCGGCCAACGAAGTCCTAATCCGACCCACGATGGTGAGGCCGTGGAGTCCTCCGCTTAGCCATCGGGAGGAGCCCCCTTCCCCTCTCAACTTTGACGACCTTGATTCGTTTCTCGCCGACTTCGACCCCGTCAAGGAGTGGCTCATCGATCCCGACCAGTTCTTCATGTTGGGGGACGAAGCCAAGGTGCCCGACCCCACTGGCTTGGACCCGAACAAGGTCGAATCCCCGGGTCCTCTCGATACTGATGATTTTGCGACCAAAAGATCCTATCCTGGGGCAAAAGAAGAGATCTTGTGTTCCTCGATCGATGAGAGGATGAAAAATGTGAGCTTGGTAGAAGGTTCTGATGGAAACGCTAATAATGTTACGGTCCTGGAAGGAGCGGCATCGGAGGCAACGGCTAAAATTGACGCAGGCGAAGCTAATGTGGCCATGGTGAGCTCTGGTGCTGGTGGTAGTAAAGAAAGGGATGTAGCTAATGGATGTACAGCATTGACGAAGGCCAATGGAGCCAAAGAAGCTCATGCGGCTAGTGGTTTGGTCAAGGACGAAGAAAGTAGTGGAACGGAATCGGATGGGTCAGAAGGAGAGGACGATGATTCAGACAGTAGTGACTCTTCTTCTTCGTCAAGCAGTGAAGAAGAAGACGATGATGATGATGACAACGACGATGATGAATCTGACAGCAATTCTAACAGAGAAAGAGGCATGGATGCTGAGGGAGAGATCGAAGAGGGTGAAATTAGGGACACTGATCGAGAGGAGCTGTTTATAGGAAGTGAAGAGGAAGAAGAGGTCGTGAAAGGGCCCATTAAGTCAAAAAATGAAGTTGAGGTAATCTTTTATGCATGCTTTTAAATTCAGAATGTGAACTAAGATACTGCTGAATTTCAGTCGGCCATTTATATTTCTTCTGTTGATAACACAACATATATAAAAAACCATTGTATTCATTTTCTACATAAAAGTACAGAATAACTGTACTCAATTAACAGCACATTTTCATATATAATACCAACATTTAGTGTCACCTATTGAGTAGGCAAAAGTGCTGGATGGATAAGTTGAATTGAGAACATGTTTTCTGATGATTATTTCTTGGAAAAAGAGTTGATGATGTAAGATTAATGCAAAATTACATTTGGTGACAGGAAGATCTCTGCTGTGATGTTTTCTGCAGTGTGTTGGTTTTGTGATGATTATCTGTAAAATCATTGTTTACACTGAAGTAATCAATGTCATGGTCAACATGTTTTTATTTTTATACTTTTCTAGCCACATTGTGTATTTATCAAACATAAATAGTTCTTAGTTGATTTAAGTTCTACAGGTTTAACCTTCCTTTTTTGTCTTGCTTTTTTAGTCATAGTGATATTCATGAAAGTTAAATATTATTTTACTTATCTTGAAAATTTTGGATCCGGACGATGAATGTGTTTTACAGGTTGCAATAACTAACATACTAGTCACCTTTGCCTATTGAATATTGTGTCTAAAACAACAACAAGCTGTATTTTTCTAACCATTTGAGGTTGCTCACATGGATCTGTATCTGCCATTAAGCTTTCTGGAAATTGATATCTCTAGTTAATTAAGAGCATATAAATTTCTTTTAATTGATTATACTAAAGTTTTAAGGTTTAATTCTCTACAAATTGGTATCAAATTGCTTTTGGTAATTCTATTTTGCCTCTTTACGGCATAATTTACGGTTGAGATAATATGTTTCTGTCCAACTTTCTGATAATCTTCTGTGTGGACTCAGTTTTTCGATTACTACACATTTCATCTGTGACAATGCATCCGCTGATGCTACTATTATATTTATGTGCATTTGCTTGTCACCCAGCTACTTTTTTACATGGTGTTGTGACCAATTAAAATACTGATTGCAGAATCTTCCACCAGTTCCTAAAATTGAAGTTCTTTTGGAACCACACCATCGGACATTGCCTGTTGGAGTAATTTCAGCTGTAAGTTACTTATCTAATTACATTACCTGCTTTTTTTTTTTGCTACAAACTCTTTACCAACATAAAACTACATGTTTTATTCTTTTTTTCTGTTCCTTTCTTTAATTGGTTATATATGGTTGTCGGTAAGAGGGCAAAACATCACATCTGAGATACTAAATGCATATTGGCACAACCAGTCATTTTTAATGCGTCTAATGACCTTGACACTTTTAGTTGCTGGGAAACACTAAGTTTGGTGATTTTATCTAATCTATAAATGTAGCTTTTCATCAACAGTTAATTGCTGAAGAATTCTGTGTGGTATGTAATCGGACCTGTTGTCAGGAGAGGACCTTAATGCCCATGAAATAGTATTGTCAATAGAAAATCTTAAAGTCCATGAAATAGCTACTTGGTAGCTGCGTTTTCTTGGCTCTAATACAAGCATGAGAAATTATGTCATGCGTTTAAAGGCAATATGGATAGCATTGTCAAGGGAAAATCTTAAAGTCCATGAAATAGTATCTTGGTACCTGCTTTTTCTTGGATCTAAAGGCAATATGGAAGATTTTCTGATTTGTGCTTTTGTTTCCCACTCATGGACCTGATGAATTCTTCTGGCCATGTATATCATGACATTATTTGCCAGCTGTCATTTAAGTTCTAGTTTTACGTGCTCTTGTTGATGCAGTAAGCTACTGTAGAGAACATTGTCTATCATGATTCCTAGCATGACTGAATATTAGTTTCCTTGCTCATGTCTTTTATCAGATGTTGGATAACAAAGTTATTGTTGAGGGTTCAGAGAAGCACAACCCTCTGAATGAGGGTTCCATTCTTTGGATAACAGAAATGAGATTGCCTTTAGGTTTTGTTGATGAAATATTTGGACCAGTAAAAAATCCCTTCTATGTTGTGAGATATAATTCTGACAAGGAAGTACCTGCTGGGATCAGTGTGGGTACTGCTGTATCTTTCGTCGTGGAGTTTGCCACTTGCATCATCAACCATAAGGAGCTTTGTAGGAAAGCATATGATGCATCAGGTGAAAATGACGAAGAGCTCAATGAAGAAGTGGAATTCTCTGATGATGAGAAGGAAACCGAGTATAAGAAATCTCTTCGCCTGTCAAAGAGGGAGAATAATGATAGGCGAAAAGGAAATCAAGAATCATTTGTTAATAAAAGAAAATTCAGAGGTGCTAGTATACAAAAGGATATCCCCCCTGCATTTGATCATGTACCAGATGTTGTGGACCGACCTTTTACCAGTGTTGCAGGTCCTGTTCAGCCACCTGTAATAGCTGGTAATCTTGGTTGCAGTGACTATGTTTCTTTTGGAGCTGGAAATACAGGTGTTAGTTCTCCTTCCACAATACCAGTGATTCCACTGGCAGCACAAATGAGTAGCTCGTTGGGTCTTCTACCACAGCAGTTGCAGCAGCAACTTAATGCACTTTGGCTAAATGGATTGCCACATCAGCAGCAACAACATATAGGCTTCCAAGGAGGATTTCCAGTTAATATGCTGCCAGGCCATCAGCTGGTGAATCAAGCTTACACTCAGCTGCATCAAAACCAGTTCCTTAATAGTTTCCCAACTGGAATGCCATTTCAACAGCAGTTAGTTCCTAGTATCCAAGCCCCTGCTAACATACCTTGGCTTGGTGGGCTAATGAGGCCTTCTATGGCACCTCCTGGGTCAATGTGGAGTGGTGATTTGGGACAAGAAACATCTGGAAATATGCAAATGCAGGGTGCCCCAATTTCTAACAATGAGCATAACTTTGGGCGGCCGCCACTGGCTAATGCACCAAGAACGCAACGTCCTCCTAGGAATCTTGGTCGAGGGAGGACATCTTTTCGTGGTAAAAAGCCTCATCATAGAGGAGGTTATCATTCTTACGGTAGGGGTAGTTGATTGCCCAACAGGTAAAAGAATGCTCTGTTTTAGTTTCTTTATATTTGTTTCAATGAGAATTTGAGTTGTTTCTTATGTGGATCTGTTCTAGTGTGCTTATAATCCATATCCTCTAGTTGTTCAGTTGGTCCGTCTTCATTGGCTTTGTCTTTTTTCTTCAGTTCTTTTTTGTTGCCATACATCCATTTTTTATTCTTAAATTGGTGATAGAATCTGTGGGCGAAATTAAAGATGACATAGAATTGATTACAAGTTAGTTTTCCGGAAAATGTTATTACAGCAACTCAGAGCAATCCTATCAGAATTTTCTACTCTCAAGAAGGTAGATTTTGCTGTTAAGATTGCATGGAAGAATATGACAACTTAATTTCTTGATAATGTATGCACAAAGATTGCATAGAATTTCTTGATATTGTTTTTAGCTCATGTAATAGAATGTTTTGTCAAGAACATGATTTGATATTTAAGTTTAACAATCAAAATTTACAGTTTGCTCAGTGACATTAGCAGACGCATAAAAATGATGATTAGGTTTAGCTGTGGTTTAAGTGACAGAGAGTGCACGAGAATAAGGTAAATGCACGGGGCCATATATTTGTGAGATTCTTCGTTATTCGCCTCTAATCAACTGCAATTGATTGAACACCACCATTTTTATGAAGTCTCATCAGTGACCTCGAGACAAACACATTGCGTGCATCATAAATTGGAAATGGCCCTACCGAATCCTGCAACTGTGAGTAACAGTGAGCCACCGCTTAGTTATCTGCCTCCGGAGAAAAAAGACACCGGTTGCAATCTGGAGAAACAAGTGACGAAGTCCTGTACTCGTCTTCTCCGCCGACCACCGGCATCGCCACGCCCCATTTCGCTGTGTTCTTGAAGTCTGGGCGGTAAGTTCGTCCAAGAACTCCTTCCACCTCGGGAGACAGACCAAAGAATCTGAATTGAACCTCCAAGTGCGCAAAGCAGTCGTCAGATGGTATCTGATACTTGTGGATCTCGTCGTCCTCCTTGGTGACCGGAACCACGCTTAGAGATACCTCCGCCACCGCATCGACCGTAATGGTAACGCTGTTCCTGCTTCCGGTTCTCTCCACCACCACCTTGTCTTCGGACGATTTCCATGCGGAAAGATGGCCTTCTGCGATCTCCAGTGGCTTACCATCGTACGTGAAACGAAGATGGTCGACGGCATCGGTCCATCGGGCGGCTTTGGTTGCCTCGACGGTGAGAGCATGGGAGTCGTGCATGATACCGAGGGCTTGTATCCATGTGAAGTCACGGGTTCTTCCCTCGGGTCGGAGGCCGATGAAGCGGGCGTTGATTTGGAGGTTTCGATCGGAGATCAAGCTGAAGTGCTCGTTCTTCTTTCCATGGAAGTAGAAGACAACACCGTCGCCACCAATGAAACGGGGGTCGTAGCAGCCGGATCCTACGCCGTTGCATTTGGGCTTTCGACCTGCCGTAAAAGCCGAGACTAAAGGGGGTTAGTCTGGTGGAAGAAATGGTGTTATTGTGGCACAGTGTCGTCACCTCGACAGGTCGCTTCACATTTGGGGGAGTAGCAGTCCAAGAAGCAGGCTTTGGCGTTCGGATCTGATGGCTTCACGTCCGGGCATTGTTTCGGACATACAATCTGCCTGCGAAAGCACGGGCTCCACCGGTTTTTGCATGTCAGACTACTCTTGGCCAAGACTCCAAGTTCTTCACCAGTAATCACCACCACCAAGAGCAACAGGATTTTGCATGTAATGCTGTTGCTGCTCGTCATCTTCTCTGCGTCAACTTTGTGGCGATGGAACTCAAATCCTCAGTCGCATCCCTATAAAGACTGGGATGCTGACTTTTCAAGATCTACTTGGATTATTCAGGTAAACCGCCACTTGTGGCTTTGTTTGACTTGCCAGATTATAACTCTTAGGTTGAGAAGCATTATGAGAACAGAAGTGGGAACTCTACGGATGGGAAGGCAGACGGCATTACCTAATGCCGGACAACGTGGGACGGGGGTTTCGATGGGGTCTTCGGCTTCGTGTTCCTGATATTATATTCGCAACTTGGACGCAAAACCATTAGCGACGAAGTGAAACACCAGGCAGAGAGACCCATTTCTGAGGGAAAGCGCCTTCTTCCACGCTGGAAGTAACATGGCCATGATCACTTGTAGAGGTTGAAAGTTCTTGCCGTCGCAGCTTTTGGAAATGGTTGGGCAGATATTGGCGATTTGTGCTGACTTTTGAGAAGTCGTCAAGTCAAAGCTATAATCTTCTTCTTCTTCACTCCCCATGGGTTCAGAGCTGCTGACAACTGTTTTTGATCGCATGCGAAGTTGGCGCTCTAACTCAAGGTATTTCTACCTTCATTACGACTTTATATGGGCAAATTTCAAAAAACAAATTAATTTTTTTTATTTTTTTTCATGTAGAGTATTTTATTTTTATTTTGTTCTTATAGAATTTTTTATTTTTTAAAAAATAAAATTACTCTTGGTCTTGTTGTGGTCGTCTTTTGTTTTAAACAAGACTATTGCTTCTGTGCATCATGGTCACCTTCACCTCGTATGATCGTCCTTTTTGTTGCTTCCTTTTGAAGGTCGCTAGAGCCCTCAAGTGTGCCCTTGCCCTCGTTCGTTTATATGGACTTCCTTCGTTATGTTATTACCCCCTACGACGAACCTCCCCCTTAGCTAATTGAAATTTGACCTCATTAGAGAGGGTAGCATAGGTGGCATGTGTTAGATTCTAGAACTTTATCTATTTAGATAAGATATATTATGGATTTAATTAAATTTTAATTATTATTATCGGTCAATAGAAAAAAAAGGGTCTAATTATAGTATGATTCTTTAGAAAATGATTTTAATGGGAGGGACTCTCCTAATTACTTATTCTACATTCTTTATTCTCGCCTATAAATAGACATGATCTTCTAGAGACTATACACAAAATATATGAATACGTTGATATGTGATATTATTAAAAGACTACATATCTTCTCTCATCTCCCTTTAGTTAGATAAATCATTCATTGACAGATTACTGATCTTCTCTCATTTCGCCTTAGTCCCTAATCCATCATTTATAGCGGTTCTATAAAGGATAAAAAGAGAAGATAAGACATATTTTGTTTTTCTTACAGATCGAAATCGCTATAGCTTTCAAATCTAACGACAATGCACTCACAGATCAGATAAAAGCTTTTTGAATTACATCAAAAGGTAAGTATCATAAATTTAATATATTATTATTTGATTTCGTATTTTAGCAATAAAGTTCTTTGCATAACATTAGCACAAGGATGATTTTTATGCTCATAATCGGTATCAGAGTCATGCTTACGAAATCAAATACTTTAGATATATTTATTAGTACCTTTTGCTCGTAAGGTGTTATTTAATTTCGATTTACAAGATTTGAACAATTCATATGTAATGTGGATCTATTTTTCTATATAATCTATTCTATCGCCTACTTATGGGCGATGTGAGATTCCTTGTACTTGAATGATAGAGTATTATCGACAGTTTACTGTCGATGATAGTATTGTTGAAGGCAATGGCCTATCATGGGAACCAGCCCAATTGTGAGCAATGATTGCATACCCAGTGAAAGCACCATGGGGGTGTGATAGCCCTACAGTGGCTAGGTAGTGTCGTTGCATGCGACAATTATAGTAGCGCCATTGCTTATGGCGGTTGTGATGGTTATGCAGTGTTGTTGTTTGTGGCGATTGCGACGACTACACAATGCCATTATGAGCAACGACTATAGCAGCACCATTGCGGGAGTGCTTGTTGGTTGTGATCGGCATCAACTAGACACTGAAAGCAACGGTTCCCAACGGCTGTGTAGTAGAACACACGAGCATAGTTGTGCATTGCGACAACCATGGAGGTCGCTTATCGGTGCATGTGCACAATCATACGGTCGGCAATGCTCGGTCTACGATGCACTGCGAAGGCATTCCACCGATGAGGAATGTGGCAACAAGGTACAATAACTATCGAGGTTGTCGATTGATAGTGTAACGATAGCCCTCCCGAGCGATAATGGTGACTGCGAGGGTGGCTAGCATTAAGGTTTCTTTATAAATTTATGGTTTTACCCTTGTAAATTTATTTAATTTCAATTTATATCCTTTTAACAATTTTTTCTTTAGAAATTAAAATTTTCCCTTTATATATCCTAAGTAAAAATATAGTTTTACCCTTTAAAATTGAAAATTTTGACTTATGTTCTTAATTACAAAATTAATTAATTTGATTTATCTTAATCAAATATTTTGATCGAATTTGATTATTATTGTATTTTGATTGCTTGATTGAATTTATATACGATCAATCAAGCTTTGATTGAATTCGAGAAAAATTAAATTTTAATCAATTTTAATTTTGACATACTTAATTAAGTGAATAGTGGACCCAAATCTATGAGCCCAATTTGGGTAGCCCAATATTGAGTCTACCTAATTAAATAAGGTTGGCTGGTATAAGGGTTCCATGCGGAATTTAAAAAATATAAATTATAATTTTCTTTTATAGTTTTCTCATATGTCATATTGATAAAATTTTATATGTGATGATTAAAATTTTAATTATTATCCTTGAATATTTGTTAGGTTATACATATGTATATGTTTAAAATTATGAAATAATATTTATTTTTCACATAAAATTATGATTTATGTTTCATCATAATTATAGTTATCATATGAGTTTTTCTTTATATTGATTAATATTTAATAATTATTATATTTATTATTATTAAATTATTTTGGCATAAATTAAATTAAAGAAACTTGGTGAATATTATTTGTAACTCACATCTCTAAGTTTTATCTAAATGCTATTGTCAAAGTGACATGATATGAATTATTATAAAGATTTTATTATTTATAAATTTTTTTAAACTATATTTTATATTATTATATTGGTCTTGTAGCCATCGAAGTATCCTAACCAATAACTTATAAAATTATATTAAAGAATTAATCTCAAATGATATTAAAGAAAATAATATTAAGAATGTCACATATAATTATGAGATTGAGATAATTTTAAAGAATAATCTAATTTGAATAATTATATAATGAGATAGAATGATACTGTTTTATATATCTTTACACCTTAAAGTTGTATACCCAAAGGTAATAATATTATTTCATAGGGATGATATTAGTCCTTCATAAATAATTTAATGTAAATACTAGATATGTTAATATTTTATCCAAATATGAAATAGAGATGAAATTGATAATTCAATATTTACTAAAAACTCAAAGCATTAATATCATATTATTTTACTATAGTGATATTTTTTTATTGTTTTCTTATTCTATATTTTTTAAATTAAATTATTATAAATGATTTGAGCCTATGTAATTTATATTGGATGTGTAAGTAGTTGAGTACAAAAGTAGTTAAGTTCTTGCATACACAATTTATTCTTAATTTTATTTTTTCTTAGTTTAGCTTATTTAAAATTTATTATGATAAAATTAAGGATAAGTGAAACTTAAATAAGTCTAATGATATATGTATTTGGAAATATTTAAGATTAAAGTAAGAAAAACTCATTATATTTTGAGTTGTACTCAAGGAAAGGAATAGGTAACAATAAAAAAAAATTGAAGTGTAAATCACTCGAGTTTATAAATACCATATAAACTCATAAAAAAAAATTAATAGTAAAGTACTACTTCTGATAAGAAAAGTGAAGAACTATAAGTTTGTTTTGAAAATGAAAGGTATAACTTTGACCTTTATATGTTTCAAATTAAATATTATAAAAATTCTTTTCTAATATTTGATAAATTGATTCTAATACTTCAACATATATTATCAATAATAATAATTTAATTTATTATTAAAATAAAAAAGAACGAAATCATCTTAATGTAAAAGCAATAGTAGTCAGTACTTATCACTTACGCTGATTCATTTGATGGATCTTAAGAATATATGTTATGTTCATATAATTCTAGAAATTTATATTTATTATCTAGAATTGTTAGGACATTATTTCCTAACAATTAATGTTTGGATATTATTTTGTATAATGGTTTGTACATAATTAATGTGAATCTTGAGTTTACATTGACCATATAATCAAATATTAAAATAAAATATAATTTCGTAAACTTCTTAAGATTTATATGTTTACATCTGTGAGTCAATTCATGTTTCATATTTTAGTGGAGAGAAATATTTTATCACATTAATATATTACCTATCGAGATATGACTATCTAATATATCATTAACATATTTAGGTATATATAAATAAAATTAATAATTAGATAGAAAAGTTAAAAATTATCATACCTAACAAGGATGGTAAATTTTATAGTAGTTATGATATATTTGATTATAATTTTGGTTCTTTTGTTAGATTCTAGAAAAATAAAATATTTATACTTCGTAAGTTTTACCAAATATGCTATAGTAGAATAACAAAATCATACTATTATGGGAGTTTGATAAATTATTCTATACCTTTATCAATATAAGAAGAAACTTTAAGGAATCTTGAATAGATATTCTAATAAATCAATTACATTAATTCTTTTCAATTAGCCTAACTTGAGATATTTATATATTTATGATTATTCTCCAGAGATAATGGTCTTTAATTCATATAAAAAGAAATTAAATTCAATGACTATTTTTAAAATTTTATTGGTTATATAGAAATTTACAAAAGTGTATATATTTTATTACTTTAATTATAGTACGAGGATAGTTGAATTTGGTAATCCAAGATTCCTAAAAAATAGTGAATATGTGAAAATAAAAAATCTTTAAAAAGTTAATTTTGATACAGTGAAAATATAGGTTGATACTCTTTATTATTTTATATTTGAGAGATTATTGTTCGTTAAATTATTAAATAATTTAATAAAATTAAATAATAAAAATAACATTAGTAAACTCTTAGATAATATTGTTATCGATATTGATGAACTTGTAGAATAATCACAATCGATCGTTTTGAGAATAACATAATAGAAAAAGAGATTTATCATTTTTAATTATTATGTGATATATCTATAATAATTAAATTATGATATAGAAATCAAAATAATCTCTAATTATTTTCATAAGTTATGGAAAATAATAATTGGGTAAAATGATACGATACAATAAAAAAAGAGTCAAAATCAATGGGCCAAAATAATATTTTAGAACTCGTCGAATTAGTCAATAACTATAAAATGCTATTGCATTAATAAGACTTAAAAGGGTAATATCAAACAATATAAAAGTTAGATTTATGATAAAAAAATTAACTCATAAAGAATACATCAATTATAATAAAATATTTTTTTAATGAACTTGTTAAAAGTCATCATGATATTAGTAGGTCATTATAATTTTAATTTACATCATATGGATGTGAAAATAATTTTTTTTATGATAATTTAGATTTATATGGGTTAATCTAAATGATTCACAGAGAAAATAAAAAAAATTAGTATATAAATTTAAAAATTTTATTTATGACTTTAAACAAGTTTCTAGACAATATAGTATATAAATTTTTTTGATATCATTATTTTCTTTAGATTTTAAAAAGTTATTGATCTAAAAAATTTCTTATTAAAAATTTTAAAATGATTGATATAAATGAGATATCTTATATTATTAATATTAAAATATTCAATGACTTAAAAATATATATTGACTGAGTTTTGAAAAGATTTAGTATACAACTTTGTTCAGAAAATAATAAAAGTAAACATCTTAATCAAACTAAGTATTTTTAAAATGACTTAAAAAATAGATAAAAAATATTTTTTTATATATACATAGTTGGAAGTTATATAGGAATAAAGACACTAAAAACTACAAACAAAGTAATAAGAAATAAAAGATTATATACTTATATATATGGAATTAGATTAGTTTAAATTAATAATTTTTTTTATAAATTAACTTAATAATAGAAAGTCCATTTTAAGATCTATATTTACATTAGTTGGAGGATAATTTAAATAAAATAAAATATTAATATATTATTAATAAAAAAAAGTTAATTTTATAGTATATTTGAGGTTATTGTCAATAAAAATGTTCTACGGGAATAAATAAATAAATAAACACGTTATAGACTAGTAATTTACCCACTTTATATTGTTTAGCAACGCTGGCGTCACAAAGACGTGCTGTTTCAAGAGGTGGAGAGACACGTTTGCCGTTTGAATCTGATACTTCTCGATCAATTGGTCACGGACGGCTGATTACCGATCAACAATCGCAACCAGGCACAGCGACGTTACAGCTGGCGGTTGGATCGCCGCCCCACGCACCGACGTCCCACCACACCCTCATCTAGCTCACCGACACCACAGGGTGCAGCACTACTTTCTCCCTCTCAGCATGATGCGGCGGGCTTGCAACGTGGGGTCCGCCGTCAACCTTCGAGAGAATTCGCTGTGCTGTGTCTGAGACTAGACAGGCGGCTGGGCCACGGCCAAACTGGAGGGCTTCCCGTCGCTACCGCCACGTTCCTCTCCCACCAACCGAACGGTTCACCCACTACCATCTTTTAGGTACGGATCCGCTGTCTTCTGCGTCGCATGAAACTTCACTGGGAGACCGTAAGGCGGCTTCGACACACGTCGGCCCTTACTTGCCGCCCGGTAATTTTGGCACACCGTCAAATGGTTTCAGTTTCGTGCGACATTGGAAACAGGTGATCCGAGCCACCTGCTGAAATGTCACTCATGCATCCGCTTCTAATGCTCCATCCATCGCCTCTCCCTCCTCTCTGGCTCGACGCATCTCTTCTCTCGTTGCCATACTCCGGAGATCTCCAAAGGGCAAAACCCCCGTTTCTTCTATCCTCTCCTCGTTGCAGCTTCTCGGATCCGACCGCCGGTATCTCCACGGTCCGCACCACCACCGATGGCGCCGTGGCTGTTCTCGTGTTTCGGCCGCGGCGGCGGGGCTTCCTCGTCGTCGACGTCGCCGGAGGCAAACGCTACGGCCGACCTGACGGCGGAGGAACTACGGAGGAGGTGTCCCGTGCTGGTGGAGTTATTCTCTTCCCAGGGATGCGGGACTTCCCCGGAGGCCGACGCGGTGTTATCGCGGCTGGGCCGTGGCGAGCTCGGAGAGGACCTGCCCCCTGTGGCGGTGCTGGGGTTCCACGTCGAGTACTGGGACTACCGGGGGTGGCGGGACCCTTTTGGATCCAGCATTTGGACGGTGCGACAGAAGGCGTACGTGGAGTCGCTTCGGCTCGACACCCTGTACACGCCCCAAGTGGTGGTCCACGGCCGCGCCCAGTGCATCGGCACCGACGTCGACGCCATTGCCTCCGCCGTCCGATCCGCTCCCAGATTTCCGTCCCCTACCATGCAGGTTGGCTTGGCTAGACTCACACCCCTGTCTCACTTAATGGATCTATTATTCATCTAACTTAATCATCCCATCATGGTTAATGGTTGTCAGATGCGTGTTTGTCGTGCTTATCTTTGCTAGAATTGCATCATCTCTGGATCCTGAAACCTAGAATTTGATTGCAACTGATGCATTTTTCCCTGCCCCATCAAATAATGCAACGATGCATGACTTGGCCACACGAGAAGGCCGACCTTTTTCGATCGTTTAGTAAAAATGATTTCCCTATTGCGACTAATTGGCATGCTATTCACGTAATCTGCATTGGCGAAGTCGCATCACAAAACTTTCTTTCTGGTCATATTAATTTGTTCAATTACCGCGGGAATGGCTATAATTGTGTCAAAATAACCATGAAAGAGTGACGTGGTTTGATAAATTTTGCAGAATAATGTAATTTTCTTCATTTATTTTTTTCCCCATAGCATGTTGGTATGCATGTTTGAGTAGGCATGGTGGATAATTTAAATCAATTAGGTTTCATACCAGTGTTTATGATGTTTAATAATGTGCCTGTAGAATAAACACACAAACAGATCGATGTGGTAGAGTACTTGACAAGTTAAATCATATTGGTCGATGTTCGGTTTCTCTATGCTTTTATCCTTCTTTTGTTCTTTTCTTGTTTGGCAGTTCCTTCAGTGTGATCCACGGAAATTATGGTAGATTAGAGATTAGCTTCAGGGTTATTTACCTGCAAACTATAAACGATCTCACTGACCCAGATTTAGGTGGGTTCATGTTCAGATGTAATTTTAGCATTCCCCTAGAGCTCTTGGAATCTGGAGCTGTAAGTGGATCCAATTAAGTTTTATCCATAAGCAGTCTATAATGTGATTCGTATAAGGCGCAAGTAAGATCCCAAACTCTAATCTAAAATGCATGATCTGATCCAATGACATTCGACTTTGTTTGCATCTCAAAAAACATACTTTGGCTTAACAAATAAGCATGGAGTTAAATCTCTAGTTATAATCGAATTAGGTCATAAATGGATGGTGTCAATGTCAGTCGACATCAGATCACACTCGTAATCTGATCAGTGCACTAGTCAAATTATCAGTTCAAATTCTTAATGCACGTCTATTTGAACGAGATGGATTTCAATTTGATAGGGTTATATTCATTCACAGCGTACGTGAATCCTCCTTAGTTTCCTGATATGCTTTGTGCCGTTAGAACTTATGATAAAGATCTTAATCATATAAGGTTCTGTGTTGATCAAAATTTAATTTGGTTCAGTTGGAAGTTTCATTAGTATTGATTGGGTGATGGCTTAGAATTAATGTAAAGAAGACAAACTGACCTCTTTAGTAGAAAACAGACAGTATCAAACATCCGAACATGCCCTGGCATATGTATGAGCAGTGGAGCAAGAAAATTTTGTATGTATGAAGGCAAAATTTGCCTCCACATGTATATAGAAATAGTCTAAAATGCCTGCATAAATTTGATGCAGCGCTAGAGTAGCTAGTGCTATAGAGCTTATGTAGCCAGTTTTCTACTGGAATGAAACTCAAGCAACTGATGAGATTGGATGAACACCGCAGGCAACATTCCAAAAGCCAGCTCCTGAGACACTGCAGGTGGCTTTCACTGGGGCATTGCGGACGACAGTGGACGGAAGTGGTGCCGACGTCATGGTAGCACTCTACCAGAGCAGTCTGATCACCAACTGTGACAAGGGTGAGAACAAGGGCCGTGTTCTCTCCAATGACTATGTTGTCCGGCAACTTGAAAAGCTCGTTTCAGTCAAGGACATCTCCGCGAAGAAGAACCTCTCAGGCTCTGTCCAGTTCACTCTGTGGGAGGGCTTTAATAGTGCTAAGTGTGGCCTTATTCTCTTCGTTCAGAATAGCTCCCTCCAGACCTTTGGTGTCCAGCACTTCCAAATCCCAGAGACCATATAATGTTTGGGAACCCATACGTGATGCCCTTGGAGAACATTCAGCTATTTGATCCTGTACAGTTGTGGTGTGCGTGTTTGGCTCATTAATTCTCTTTGATATTCTTTATTGTTCCAGTGTCGTTAATTTGTCATTCTTCCTTTTTAGGATGTTGGGAAAGAGAGAGCGAGGAAATATGATGCTAGACTGTTGATTTCTCTTCTTAATAATGTAGGAAATATGTACTGAGAAGACACATCCTATAATCTTTATTTTGGAGTGTATTAATTTTCTCTGTCGATGGGTAGAAACAGTATTTTTGTGTTTTGCTGTAGTCCCAAGAGTCATTAGGGGCATTTTGATTAATCTGACCTGAATAATTCTAGAATGCATCCGTCGGATGCCTCATGAAACTTCAATTATTTGGTTTCGTTTGATTCGTCGAGTTCTTGGAAATCATGCGAATCATCAAGAATGCAATTTGGGCATGCTAGTCATTGTGTGGAGGGTCTGATGCTGCTCAAACTCAATTGGGCTTAGACTGGATCTGAACCGGGGATTGAGTTCAATCTCCTCCTTGATGATGTCCTGATGAATGCACTCCGTCTGGAAGCTTTGATCTTTGCGAGAAGGTACGAGTCGGTGTGCCGCTCTTGTACAAAATAAAAGATGAGGAGAGAGAATGCACGGAGCAGAATCGGCGTCGGATTCCTGCTAATAGACGCTTCCTCCATCCCTATGTGCCTGTCCGTCACGCTCGATGCGAGCGTCAAGTGTTGTCTCCGGTGAGGTAGCTGCCAACACGTAGCACTATCACCGATAGGCCACCGGGACTCCCGTTGCTGACACAGCACAAGAAAACTGTAGCTCACCCGTAGGGAATGGATACCCCTTCCCCCACCCCCCCCACGAGGCCCGGCGCGCTTGGAAGGCTGTGGTTGGCCGTAGCCTCGCACATCACGCGACTTCACGTGATGAGCAGTTCGAGGGAATGGTAAAGAGCAAGTGGGCCCCACCATCTCGGGAACCCCATTGCTCTCCGTCGGTTTCCCTGCCTCGTTTCCTCCCTTCTTCCTCCTCTGTGGTCCTACTCGGATTCGTCTACGTTGAGGTTGGTGGAAGAGACCGATTAGCGGTGGCTAAGGCAGCAAGAACGGTAATCATTGTCTGGCAAGGTAGGGACAAGTCCTTTGTTAAATGATGCCGAGGACCATTTCTTTTGACCTGCCTCGTGTGGCCGTGGCCACGCGTCTCCTGCTCAGGTAAAACCACCCAGTAAAGTGGTGGCACCATGATTTCGCTGCGACTCGCATTATTGTGGAACCTGTTGGTGGATCCACGATCATTCAACGACTCTGTGCTACGCAACGTTAGATGGAGCAGCCCGAGATGCATCACTGTTCTTTGTTCTCCATCACGCACATGCACCCATATTTGCGTAGGATTCCCCAGACATTATCCATACAGTTGTTGCCTGGAATCACTCGATTGCTATGAGCCATCATGCTTTACTCCACCTCCATGATAAGCACCTTCCAAAAAAAATTTGGAAGGAGAGGCTAAGAAAAGGTCGTTGGTTTGGCACCTAGTGATAACCTTGTCGCACAGTCTTCGGACCAGTAAATGATTCGTGCAAAAGGGAAAACAACAGAAAGAATCAATTCTACCTCTGACAAGACGAGCAATAATATTATGTACCAGTGATATTGTAGCGCTGCCAGCGATTCGACAACGAAATGCATTACGTGACACGATTCCTATCGAATAGTGAAAGACTAAAAAGAGTCAACGAATCAACTGTGTCTTTTGCATCGCTCGACCAACCACTCCACAAAATTGCAGTACGTCATCAAAGATTTAGGGAAACCGAGGAAGATTTTATTTCGCCAACATACAGCTTCCGAGTCCAGTGCGCCATAGAAATACACAATAATTACACGTTTATTAACATCATTACGTTCCGCATCCCTCTCTGCCCGTCAAGATCTGTGTCCACTCTGCGCCCCCAAACAGACCCGGCGGTAAAGCAAAGCCTTGGGCGGCCCGGGATGGCCTGGATCGCTGGCAGCCGCTCTTCGCCCACCAAATAAGCACGTCGATCGGTTGGATCTTCGATCCGGAAGTTTCACCGCCGTCGATTAGCTGGGCCCCCAGCAGCTGAGGTACATGACCTGCCGGAGCGAGTCGTCCGCCTGCTTCCGGCGCTCCTCGGCGCCGGCTCCACCCAGGGCCCGCCCGATCCCGACCCCCGTGGCAGCGGCCGCGGCGGAGGCTAGGCGGTCCCCGGCACGGTGGAGGGAGCGGAGCTGGCTGGAGTTGATTCCGTGGTCGGTGTGTCCCTGCACCACCGCCACCGTCGCTGCCATCCAGACTCGATTCAGGTAACTCATTCTTTCGCAGATCCCTTTCGATCCTGATCTGACGAGCACCACGGATCGTTCTCGATCCTTCTTGGTATAACTTTGGTGCGAATTCTATCGGTTATCGGAGGGCCCTGCCGCCGGAGGAGATGAAACCGGGCTGGGGGTATGCGGTTATTTATAACGGGAGACGAGAAGCGGTTTTCTGAAAAACCGTGGGTGGAGAATCGTGGTTTCCGGTATCAGGAATTAAACGAAGATAAAAAAAGGGACACATCATAGAGATGAAAGCGAGCGTAGGGGGGGGCACTATAACTCTAGTGGGAACCAGGTGAGTTACTTCGTGAGTTAAGTCGTCTGGGAGAAATCATTATTCTGACGCCCTGTTTCTGTTCGGTGTCATGTTGGGATCCTCCGCAAGGGCTGTGGAATTCTGGAGGGATCCCATTGGAATTTGAAGAGAACAGCGATCGGAGTGGATCCCAAACAAAAACAAGTCCAAATTGTCATAATCTATTGTAAAAAAAAAAAAGAAGAGAAAAGAACAAAGATAAATCGGAGACTTTGTGGGGTATCTTGCGCTGGATAAGGAAAGCTGCCCACTCGGCCTTATCCGTCACCAAAGAGAAGGTGGTGACCCGGTGAGTCACCGTGTGCTGGCTAATAAGCAGCTAATAAGTTTCTCTTGTCCTTTAGAGAGGTTGGTTGTGGGGTGGGGTCCCACGATTGGAACCCTGTCGAGGGAGCAATCATATGCCATGATCAAAGATGCTTCATCACATCAGAGAGGATCCGCCCTTGATTGGAAAGCCACGGTAAATAGACGATTAAAGATGCAAAGAATTAATTCTGGTGACCGAGAAAAACGACGTGGTTAACGAAGGAAGGCGCGTATAAGTACGGATGAAAAGCATCAGAATTACGGCCGGTGCCTTAAGCTTTATAACCCCTATAGTTTCCCAATATGATTTCTATCGAGACCTTAAAAGTGATGGGACGCCACAACCTCACGATCAGATGAGGATGGGGCCTATCCGATCTGCTTCAGCAATCATACTTTCGTTGACTCTGAGGGTTTCCAGAGATAAGCTCGAACGCAATTCATTTAGAATTTAAGACATTGTGGATAAATTAAATTTAACCCTAACCTGTTTTGTCAAGTTCCGATTTCTATACTCAATTGCCAAAAATTTCTTATCCTCGTCTGATCTGTTTTAATTATGATTCAATTCCATAAGTCCGTGTTTTCTTGTGGGCATTTGCATTTACCTTCTTTGACATCAAACTAGTTAGAGACTAAGGAGCCATAAGTGTGACTTTAGATTCATCACACATCGAAGCAGAATAAGCAACATTGAGGGGCGTCATAAATTACGTACATGCTACATGCAAGCCGACTTGATTTCTTTATGTAGCAGTGTGTTGTACAGCATATAGAATGGGCTTGTCTTCTTTCATGCAAAAGTACCTCTGTTTATAGCGTTTTATTTATCATTGATGATAGACTGAATACAAAATTCTGAAAAGATCACATTGCTTTGTACATGTATTCAGCTCCTCAAGGCCCTGACTTCAAACTTTGGAGCCTCGTCGCGTTGGTGCAGCATCTCCGTGATATTATGGGCAGTACCTCCGTGTTGGAATTCGTGCTGCAAGGAGTACCCAGAGAGCAAGCGTGGGCTACAGTGAAGTGAAGACGACCCAGCACGCCAATTGTGTCTCAGCTGGTCAGCTCGGACCCCAGCAGCTCAAGTACATCACCGTCCTCAGTGACTCCTCCCCAGCTAAATGCTTCTGATCGCGAGGCCTGAATTCGCTCGTTGGGCTCTCGGGCGTGCTATGGAACCGTCCGACTTCGGCTGTCGATGATCGAATCGTCGACAGGTTTCCCTTAATAGCCGACGAATACGGTTTGGCCACTTGATCTTTTAGTTCAATTGCAGCTCCCAAAGTAACAGCCACGCATGCCTTGTTTCCGAACTTCATCCTGTACAAGAGAAGATGATAGTGTTGCGGTAGGAAAAGAGGAAATTTTGTGCGATGGGCCGATCATTCGAAGGGCCATCGAAAGAGGCGTATATATAGAACCTCGAAGGACGAAGGCGATGGTGGAACAAGAGGCAGAAGCCAGCGGTTTTCTTCTTGGACCAAAACAACCGGCAGAGTCGACCATTGGTTCCTCGAAACAGGGAGTACCCAAGAGTGGTAATAGACGGTGTCATCCGGTTCGTGTGGCCCATGTCCACGGTATGTCACTCTTTCGACGTTCGTGTTGCTTTGTCGCGTTGTGAGCATGGCAAAGTATGGCCTTGCAACTTGGTCCATTTCCATTAGCTCCTTCGCAGGATAGACCATGTTGTGGCTCTCACTCACAACCCCACCTGTTCTACGGTGGAATCGCGCCCATCGGACCTTCGTCTTTCGTTTCGGCATACAATGTTTGTGGGGCATCTTAGGTCACAGTGGATTAGTTGTCGTGATGGGTACCAGTGTAGCGATCATGTACAGTGAATGAGAAAGAGAGATGCCTCACTTGCCGTCAGGTAATGACACGCATCTGTGGGCTGGGCTTATCGATCGGATGCATGGTTCTTGTGCGTCATTTCTGCTGGGAATAATGCTTTTACATCACGATCGAGGATGTCACTGTTTAGGTGTCTGTATTGGGAGAAATCTTGTGTTAAATTGGTTCGTCGATGACCACTATCACAGTGCCGCACGACAGTGGTGACTCAGGTTCGCATACTAAACCAAAAAGAGGTAGAATCAAGTGGTGCAATCAATCAATCAATCAATCCAACTTATGGTGGGTGGAATATGTATCTGCAACCATTGGAAAGTTTCTGGTGAACAGATGCGCAATAGCTTTCTTGCTATGTAAGAATAGTGTAGTGATGTTAACCCACATGATGATCAGAATAGACAAGGCACTAAAAAAGGCCCCCCTCAATTAAATTTCTTGGACAAGCACATCAACTGAGAGTTTCTGAATACAAAATCATATTCTTTATGCAAGATTAGGCAGAAACAGCAATGAGAATCTTATCCATGATCTCTCCTGATCACGTGAAATGTGACCAATATAATTGCTTTTGTTATTAATTTTGTATTCCTCCCTGTAAGATTTTAGGTGCCAGCAAGAAACATAACAGAGAACGATGTTACTGTTCTTTTAGTTCTAATCTAATTCATCACGTCAGACTAATTTTTGGCTGGTTCAGGTTAGAGGTTGCTCCAGGTTGAATTCTGTTACCAAGTGAAAGAACCGCAACTATGTCCTCTTCCATCAACTTGACACAACGTTGTACAGCATCGAGCTCACTTCCGAGTCGCAAAGAGCGGGCTTGAACCGGTCACCCTTAAAAGCACCGGTCAATATATCTGCTTGCAGTCCACCGCATGACGCTGCCACATACAAAGCTGCCACCGATGTGTTGCCGTACCGCTGTCGCCTACGGCGTCGCCGTTTCTCCTACCGCCTGGTTAAACCTCCGGTTTTGGCCCATCGAAAGGTGCAAATAGCCCCTTGTTTGTGGGAGTGGGATCCCGAAACCAACAGCCACCCGCACCCAGCTTTCTCACATGCCCACCTACACCAACCCGTCCCCTTGGCTATATATGCCTGCCACAGCTTCCTCGGACTGGCAACCAGAACAGCAGGCATTTACAATCTACACAAATCACACACAAGAGACGAGGTGGGAGATGGCTTCCGTGAGGAAAGCTTCTTGGATAGCGGCAGCGAGTGTGGGAGCAGTGGAAGCACTCAAAGATCAAGGAGGGCTCTGCAGATGGAACTACGCTTTCAGATCTCTGCACCAGCGTGCCAAGAACAATGTGGGGTCATTGTCTCAGGCCATCAGGGTGTCTTCCTCCATCTCCGATAGAAGCAGTGAGAAAGCCAAGCAGTCGGAGGAATCGTTGAGGAAGGTCATGTACTTGAGCTGCTGGGGACCCAACTAGATGGAATGAGAGTGATCCGATCCCAAGCCGAGGGAAATATTTTGGGGTCAACTTTTTATCACTCCCAACTCCTGTAATTGTATAGTTGCAAGTATACCGATCAGATGTTTGAGTATATTTCTCTGGTTTCTCAGATTATGTTTTGTGTTTTACAAGCTGGTGGAGTTCGGCAAAACAGCCATCCAATCGACATGAACTCGTATGCTGCTGTGATGTCCGAAGATTAGTTTGATATCGAGTCTGGGTTTATGTCGAGTCGCTGTCCAAACACCGTATCTGCAACCCAATTATAATTGATGTGTTAATTCATCTCTTGGAACCCAAAGAAAGCACAGCGTGAGGAACATAATAATCAGCTATAGATATTAGACGGATTGCGTGAGGCGGCTGGTTTGTATGGCTAAGAAATATAATACAATGTGTAGGTCCAGTAGGAAGTCAAAATTCCAAAGTAATCTTCACTAGTTTATGCATTATATGTGCACATACAGATTGAAATGTACGTTGTTAATATCTAATGGCAAACATGCACCGTTCTAACGTTGTCAAACCCATCTCACCACGACCATGTCTCGTGGATAGGCCACCGAGAAGCTCCAAAGAAAGATGGCCCCTACGACAGCGGCGAACGCTTCTGTCCGATTCCATGACCAGTACACTGTGGTCCACAACCATTTCGTTTCTATCCGTCGCTTGATCCCATCCATCACAATCATGGCCCTATAATTCATTAATACGGTGGGGCCTCAATCATGGTTCACAAGTCCAATTATTATCGCCTGCGTGCGTGTCTCCTCCTCATTGAATCAATCAATCCAACAATTATATTGTTCCGCCCTTTGTTTCTTCCTCTGTTTATTAGACGGCTCAGCTGCTTGCACTAACTACTAGCCAGAGAAAAGGCAACAGTATCAACAAGAACATTTGCTACCACAGGAAACCATGGAATTACATCCCAAGAACATACAGAACAAGGCAAAACATCCATTATCTTCCCCAAGACCTCTGCTTTTTGTACATTCTTACAAAGGAAATTTTACAGCCATGCACACAAAGTCATTGAAGCTGATATATATATATATATATATATATACAGACACTAACGACGAGTCTTCTTCTTTTGTATGCATCGAAGAGGTGACCGATACTTCTATCGAGGAACAAAAGGTGATGGCATATGGATCGGGTTAATTGGGACCCCAGCAGCTCAAGTACATGACGGTGCGCAAGGACTCCTCGGCCCTCTTCACCTTACCCTCACCACAGGTGACCTCGGCAGGCTTGAAATCATGGGAGGAGGAGTCGAGGCCGCCGGAGAGCCGTCTAGCTCTGTGCGAGCCGGAGGTCAAGCCACCGGCAGTATCTTTAATTGACTTCACGGCCTGCTCCTTGAGTCCCATCACCGCTCTCATTTCCCCGCCCTTCCAATAATTGTGTGCCACCACACAGTAGCAAACCGACTCGACGACAACCACACCGGCGCACTGGCGAATCCGAGGAAAGTGAAGGCGTAGGTAAAGGTGGAGGTGAAGGGTTTATATAGAGGAAGGGGAGAGGAGGGCAAGGGGCGAAGCTACCGACTGTAGCCAGTGGACACCGAGAGCAAGCAGTGGAGAAATCGGGAAAAGGCCGGGAAGGGCAAGGCACACGTGTCGGTGAGAGAGGAGGAAGGGTCTGGAATCGAAAAGCTCCTAAATATCTCCGTCCCAAAGGAGGAGACTCATCCTTGTCCTCGGTGCTCGTTTAGCTTTTTGGTGCAATTGTGTGGATCGTCTGACACGTAGTCCCCAGAGCGGTACTAGCCGTTGGATCATACGAGGAATCGACTGCGTTGCTTTTGTACTCGATGGAGCTGATTGGACAAAGGCTTCCGCCATTGATCCGTCCGACGGACGGGATTTCGATCCGTACCCCTCCATGCACGGTGATGGGGGACGAGCCTATAGATCCGACGGGTATACGCCTGGTGTGGTCACCGGAAACGGCCCAGCTTGGCCCAATTAGCCAAGCCTGTGTCTTAAAGAAATCCACGTGCTTGATTCAGAGAGGCGAGACTGTGGGCTTGTTAAGCTACGATAAAATCTTGGGCTACGAGGCTTGTGTTGGTTTCATGGTCGCAGCTCAAGTGACCTTGAGACCATTTCTACCATATTATATAGTAGAATATTTAAGAAGTAATTGAAATACGTGTATTGTAGATATGAGCCGAAATAATTTACAAAGAGAAGTCAAACATTTACTGCGACGAAAAATCATTATCCGAAATGGATAAAAAGAAATTAAAAATAATAATATATTTCTTGTGCTACGGCGGATCTTCGGAAAGATCTGCCAAGTGGCATCATCTTACTGGCTGAGATGCTTTCTCGGAAACCCGAGATAAGGCCGTTCTCTTCCTCACAAGGGACTCCTCCCTGCTCGCCGTCCCCGTAATGCTGTTCCCGCCGCCGGCGACGACCATCATCCTTCCCTCGGAACCCTAGTTTGTTCTGACCTTTCCCTTTTCTTATCTCTACTTCGGACGTCTCGTAAGAGAGTGAGCCCTAAATAAGCCCTAGATGGCCTCCATACCATCCGTATCCTTCGCTTCGCCTTGTAGGCAAGCCGCCGAGAGGAAACTGACCTTCGCCGGTCCTGCCCTCCGTGGATTCCGATTTGAAGCCCCTAAGTTCAGCTCCCGGATGGTAGTCCGCTGCGTGGCGGCCGCAAGCTGTGAGCTTTTTATAATTTCTTTTCGCCAACTCTGTTCTTGTTGCTTCTTATCTCGTTGTTTTCATTTCGACTAGCCCAACTTGTTTCCGTGCGCTTGAAGTTCTAATTTTCGGCATGAAGCGTCAATAATTTATATTCCTGTTCGGCACATCTCTGCCCGCTGTAATTTTAGTTTTCTTCGCGGTTTATATATTCGAAATCTTCTTATTTCAAGAACAAGGGTTATATTTACAAGGCGTATTTTTTCTCTGTATTTATAGTTTCATTTCACTCAATCCCCAAGAAACGCTTCCAGAGCATTTGGCATGTATCTCTGTGCTGTAGATTAACTATCCCGACAACCTCACCATGGGGGTTTGGCGATTGTATAATGCACAAACATAGATGGCTGCAGAAAGCAGCTTCGCAATGGCACGTACATTAATACTGTTGTTTTCAAAAGGAATAAAACATTACCTTCATCTTTTTTATTTCGTCCTATTCCTTTTTAGTGAAATCTGACATAAATCAGGAGCAAGTGTTTGTTTGTAAGTATATCTTATTACTTTTACTGATTAGATGCGCCACCGACTGTATCCGAAACAAAATTGAATTTTCTCAAGTCATACAAGCGGCCCATTCCAAGCATATACAACACTGTCTTGCAAGAGCTGCTTGTGCAGCAACATCTGATGAGATACAAAAGGACCTACCAGTATGATGCTGTCTTTGCACTTGGCTTCGTAACTGTTTATGAACAGCTTATGGAAGGGTATCCAAACAGTGAGGATCGAGATGCCATCTTCCAGGCATATATTCAGGCATTGAAGGAGGATCCTGAGCAGTACAGGTGCTTGATTATTCCAATCTACCTGCTACCTCTTTTGTAATTATGCATGATTTTTTAAAAATGCACAAATTCGTTTACTTTATCCAGATAACTTTAAATAAATGGTTCTATCATTTTTTATTCCCAGCAGTTAGGAATTATTGAAAGTTTTGCCTAGCCTTTACAAAAATATTTATGGCCTTACATGCCCGCAATTTTGCCAGTTCATTTGTGGAGGTACAAAAGTGAAGGGTGATTCTTTATTAGTGTTCATTTGTGGGAGCTTTATTTACCATTGCTCATTGTTCAGTCAAGAGAAGTCGTGGTGGTTGTGGTGTGTGGCTATTTCAGTGCTAGTTTTAATTTGAGGTAATATATATTGATCACTGTTCCTCTTTAAATTCTGTGGAGACCAACATCCTTCATCATTGTGAGGCTCGTCACATATTTTTGTCCTTGTTCGTTCGGATATGCTTTGACCATTCACCTTGTTTAAGTGCTTCAACTTCAGTTTCATTTGGTCCTTGTGTCTGCTTTGACCTCATTTCCACTCTTTAGATCAGAGTGTATTCTTGGTTATAGCTAAAAGATGGTATGATATAAGATTATGAACAAAGGATGAAATAGATAGGAAACTGAATGAAAGCCAGGATTTTAATGATTGGCTAATTTCAGTGTTACATTTGCCCCATAATCCACTTTGCTATCAATGGATGCAGATTTAGGCTGCTTGACTGCTTAAGAGGCATCGTATTGTCACAGACAAAACTGTAAACAAGGTGTTTAATGTAATGCTCATATATGTCCGTGTCTTTTGGTTTGTTCATGCTTTGCGCAACATGTAGCGGGACGGTCGAAGGCTTAACAACCCTAATTTAGTTGGGTTTGGTGGCCGTTTTAGGCTTGTAAATAAATGTTGTGTCATGTGGATACTTGTGAGAGATTTCGGTCTGTAGTGGACCATTTTGGATTCTTTGTTGTGCGATCGTTTAAAGCTTATAAAGTCTGTTTGTAATTTGCATTGGTTATGAAATGTTTTCTGAAATGTTTGCTTGTAGATCCCGAGTGAGGCGTTTTCTCTAACTCGTTTGCTCTTTTGTAGGTCCTAAGGGACCATGAGAGGTTTCGAGGAGGCTGACCTTTGCAGACGGACTCGCAAGGGTGTCGCACGACTTAGGCAAAACCAGCTAAGTTCGTGATAGATGATATCAGAGCGAGATAAGCACTCATAGAAACATTTGACATGCAAACGTGAGGGACCTAGCGTGGCTGCGTTGAGGGCAGCCACCACGCGCAACCGTTTGGGAAAAAATGGGCATGGAGATGTAGGGAAAAGGAGTCGCTCAGAGGAGCGACTCCTTTTCCCTATATCAGAGCAGGATAAATACTCATAGAAACACTTGGCATGCAAATGTGGGGGACCTAGCGGGGCTGCGTTGAGGGCAACCAGCATGCGCGACCGTTTGAGGGAAAATGGGCATGAAGATGTAGGGAAAAGGAGTCGCTCAGGGGAGTAGGCATTTGAGATTGGCATTCAGAGGAATGGCCAACCCTTCGCGCAAGAGGCACCACGAGGACAAGCAAGCTGGGAAGAATGCATAACGAACAAAGGTTGGGATGGCTGAGTTTGAGATACGACTCAATGTTGACAACCATACTTGATGGTGCTCAAGGCAAGCAGGCGCTTGATAAAGGAAGAGACCATGTAAGGTGGAATGGGTTATTCAACGACCGAAAGAGTTGTGTAAAACTCACAGAAGTAAGGGGAATTGCTAACTCGAGGAATTCGGTACTCATGCAAAGGCTTGTATGCGAACGATGGAGTATTCGTGGCCATCCCAAGGTGACTGAAACTCGACGCCATGGAGCATTAAAACTTTCTCTTCAGCATGTAAAGGATACGTCCGTAGGAGGCTGAAGTTTGCAACAAGTTCAGCATGTTGCTAGGCCTTGAGGGGTGCAGCGAGAACTGTATTGATATGGAGTCACAATCTAGCAAGTGCATTTGCGGGGGGCAGAACAATGCACAGTTTGTTCAGCAAGCGGAGTAGTCCAAGGGGATGGTGGTCTCTGAAGCTTTCAGAGAGAATATAGCAAAGAAAGAAGTTGCTCCAACGGGATAACTATCCAGGAGGGATAAGTCCCGACTCTCCAGAGGGAGAATCATCTGCAACAGACCACATATGTTGATGAGAAGTACCTCAAAACAACTTCACAAAGCTCAACAGATCGAGCGAGCAACGAGGAGTCGTTGCATGATCTCGCTTGAGATAATGCATCTGGGAATGCATTGCAAGATCAAGTGGGGGAGCGATCCAAAACAACACAAATGAAGGCATAGTTAGAGTCGATATGGAGATCAGACTCAATGGAGGGCCGACCCGTGGAATGGTGGGCGCAAGGGCCACCATCAACTCAATACAAAACGAAGAGTGGAGCAACTTAGGTGTAATTTAGTAAAGTACCCAAGCCGCATGAAGGGAGCCGACATAAAAGATGGAATATGAAGTGGAGGCACAAAGCTTTCCTTGGACAGAGGTCAACGACATGAACTCTTGCAGAGGCAAGAGCGAGACCATGTTGTTCCATAGATCCCTCATTTTGATGGAGCGGGCTTATCCTGCATGGTGCCAAAGATGAAGGGAACTTCGAGGCACATGCACCTTACCTCAGAGAAGCATTTGACGGAGGAATTGAGACGACTCAACTTGCAGAGGCGAAGTTGGGTTCAGAAGGCCTTGGCACGAGACAAGAGGATGCAGAGACAGGTACTCTTGAAGAATATGCCACAGTGCTGCTATTCGAGTTGCCATGAAGGGAGCGGTACGTAGCGGAGATTGTGCTAGTAGGGGCAAAGGCCCAGGATCCAAACAATGGTGCACCATTTTTAGCGAAGTCGGTGGACTTCAGGAACTACTAGGCGATGGACTATCCTAGAGCGGTGCTTCGTCTAGGTGTGACCTGAGAGCGGATGGACGAAGGTCGATTGCCAAAGGAGCAAACACAATCAAAAGTGGAAGAGGCCCAGCGATGTGTTGGCAGAGACCACACATGGAGGGAACACAATCCGAGTTCATCCCATAAGGATTGGAATGCAATGGAGATGTCACCAGGAGGCGACATGGTGCAGCGGATCGTGGTGGAATAATTCGTGGCAATGCGATACACACGAATATAATCCCGTGAGGGACTATATCATACGGAGGTATGATTGGGAGCTACTTAGAGCTTTACTTCGGTGAACAACATGACGGTAAGAAAAGCTATGAATTCAAGGAGTGAATGTCATGGTATCGCAGAGGCGAGTCTTCCGTGCGTGCATTGGATGAAAACCTTAGTCATCAACATATGAGGGCTGTGTACCACCGAAGGAAAAGTTCGAATGCAAGTACCAGTGAGTCCCATGGGAGGACTTAATCATGTAGATGTATGATCGGAGCGGTTGGAAAGTTGGACTACTCTAGAGCTCATATTCGCTTAAGGGAGCCCAGTAAGTCAGAGGACAAGGCCGAGTAAGCGAACGTTGCTACCAAAGAAGCTAGGGAACTTCGTAAGATCGGTGTCAACGAGCTTCTCATCAAGATAGTCGAAAGTGAAGGACTTCGGGTCATGCAAGAGTGCACAACCAAGGAACGAAGTAGGTAGTATGCAGTGCTGTTCTTTGCTACTCAATGGAGTAGGCGGCAGGGTTGATGGAGAAGACGGTACAATCCCAGAGGCGACCAAAACTATTAGAGACTTTCTCTAAGTTGGGGTGAAAACTTCCTGTATTCCAGAAGTTCGATGATATTGAGAAGGTGAATCACAGTAGCTAACTTAACGCAAGAAGTGCAAACATTTCGAGTGCTCCAGAAGTGTGAGTAAAGAGCGGGTGAAGATTAGTAACTAGCTCGATGCATGGAGTGCAACTCTCGAGGAGATAAGCGAAGTCAAGTAACATTTGCTTTCTCAACTCTTAAGAAAATAGGCGACACCGAGTACCCCAATTCTCTTATCTATCCAACAGAGGAGCTCTGCACATGTTTAAAGACCCTTTGAAGATAATGGAAGACAATAGTTATCAAATCCTTACTAATGGTGATCAGTGCTATTGAGAGTAGATTATTTGCTTCATTTCCGGACAGAATGCTAATTGAAAACAGAAGTGATGCAAATCTACTTGGAAATGACAACTAAGTGAAAGAAGAGTCGATGGACAAATTTTGTGGAAGGACTTAAAACTTCAAAAGTTTGCGAGGCGATGCTCGTTAAAGCTCCAATAAGCATCAACTCAGTTCAAGCAGCATGAGGCACTTGAGAGACTAGTGTATAATAAGGATGGTCTTTTCCTTCATCTAAATGATCCGCAGGAACCAACAAGGATCAACACAATTTTGCCAACCCCACACTAGAGTCAGAGTCATTGGTGAGTTGAAACAGTATGGCAAATCAAAAGTTCGACTACTCAACAACAGCAGCAAAGAGCAACTGGAGCCAAGAGGCGCATTACAATTGGAGTAAAAGATTGAAGACTCAACAAAGGTGAGGAGTTACAGTGTCGGCAAAAGGCTTCGACGAGGACGTCGAAGGAATAAGTGGGGGAGAATGTCACGGACAAAACTGTAAACAAGGTGTTTAATGTAATGCTCATGTATGTCCGTATCTTTTGGTTTGTTCATGCTTTGCGCAGCATGTAGCAGGACGGTCGAAGACTTAACAACCCTAATTTAGTTGGGTTTAGTGGCTGTTTTAGGCTTGTAAATAAATGTTGTGTCATGTGGACACCTGTGAGAGATTTCAGTCTATAGTGGACCATTTTGGATCCTTTGTTGTGCGATCGTTCAGAGCTTGTGAAGTATGTTTGTAATTTGCATTGGTTATGAAGTGTTTTTTGAAATGTTTGCTTGTGGATCCTGAGTGAAGTGCTTTCTCTAACCCGTTTTCTTTTTTATAGGTCCTAAGGGACCATGGGAGGTTTTAGGGAGGCTGACCTTTGCGAACAAACTCGCAATGGTGCCGCACGACTTAGGCAAAATCAGCTAAGTCCGTGACAGTTGATGCACGATTTCAATGTTACATTTGCTCTGTAATCCACTTTGCTATCAATTGATGCAGATTGAGGCTGCTTGACTTGCTCAAGAGGCACCATAGTGTAGTTACAGTGGATTAGGGAAACTAAGGAGAATATAATTAATTACGAATTTTTTATGATACAAGCCACAAAATAAAAAAGAATATGACAAAGATGACAAAAGTTGGCCACCATCTAGGCATCTATGGAATAACTTCACATTAATAATATCTGAGGCCACAATCTATTTTGCAGCTCGGTCTATTATAATTCAGAACAGAATTTTTAAACAACGAGATTGTTTTTGCCATTTTTGTGTCAGCTGAGCCTTTTCCAATAAGTTTGTCCTTTATAACACGTTGATACAATCAAAGGGTGATCAGTTTAAATAGCTACTATCCCTATTCTATTTCACACCTGACCCAACTCTAGAACAGTTATACAGTATCACCAAAATGCCTTTAGGAGTGATGTTTAAACAGGAATACCCAATTAATGCTTCTTGACAAGTTATTACGCCTAAATACGTTGCAAGAACACCTTTGGGATGGCCTGATTAATCTTTGCAACTGTGTACCTTAGCAAGCATTTTTGTCTTGCTGCTATCTGTAACTTGGTTTCCAATACAACCATAAGCTTTGAAGACTGATTTTGTTGCAACTGATATGTGATACATATCGAGACCGCAGCTTAGTTGAATGCTTCTTCATACAAGTTACTGTACCTATATGGTTAGAAGTACATTCAGTGATGTATATGCATACGAAATTGTCAGTTTGGTTAGCTTCTATCCTTCAATAACAATTAACTTGCTGATTTGTGGTTGTGCAGAAGTGATGCCAAAAAGCTGGAGGAGTGGGCTCGTGCTCAGACTGCTAATTCATTGATAGAGTTCTCCACTAGAGAAGGAGAAGTAGAGAGCATTTTGAAAGATATCTCAGAGCGGGCACTGAGTAAGGGAAACTTCAGCTACAGTCGATTCTTTGCGATTGGACTGTTCCGTCTACTTGAGCTGGCAAATGCAACTGAACCTACAGTCTTGGAAAAGGTTGTACTCTTTCTATCACATAAACTATTTATCTTTTAATTCCTGATGATTTTCTTCTTCCTTTTCTTTTTATTTCCTCTATTAAAAAAAATGTTGTAGATACCTGCTGCTTTCATACTGAACCATCTTACTTCTAACCTTTTTATTTACTTCTGGAATATATGAACATTATAAATAAATTTTTTTGGCATTTTATCCACTTCTGCATCCCTATTACTAGGAGACTATGATGACTAGTTTGAGATGTCCTCTTTATTGTTAATATTCATACTGATAGCAAAGATAGTTTTATAAATTTAGAAAATAATAGCATGGTCACTTCATGTTAAGAAAATTTGTCTTGCACATGGTGTAGACAGTTTGATCCGTATATGACACTTAGAACTTCCACTACATCACATAATTAAATATGGTGGGGACATTATTAATGAATGCTTCAAGACATCCATTTACAGGACCCTAAGAATATTTACTTTTAGCTTGCATGGTTATAACTTCTCGAGAAAATGAAATCACAAATCCTCATGAACTAGATCTCTAATTGGTAATTTTCATTTTGTAGGACAGTTCTTCTTTTTTCCCCTGAAACATGCTGAAAAAAATGCTGATTCAATTTTGTATGTTCTTTTTGTATACAACTTTGGTTTCTTCTTTCTGGATTCAGCTACAGTCTCAGTGACAATATATAGCCCATGTGGCGCACAAGTTTATCATTGTCTAAACTTATGCAATTGCATGGTACACAGTGTTCTGATTCATGAAAGCCCAGTTTCCCCTTGGTCTTGGGTTAGCATTGACTCAATTTTTTTCTGTTTCACAGCTTTGTGCTGCACTGAATATAAATAAGCGCAGTGTGGATAGAGATCTTGATGTGTATCGCAATCTTCTGTCGAAATTAGTTCAAGCAAAGGAGCTTTTGAAGGAATATGTGGACAGGTAAATGATTAGTTTTGGAAATTGTTGTGTCTGTCTTCAAATTACAGATGAAGTTGGGTGAATACTGCATTAAACATCACGCAATATCGAGAAGTGCTATTTGTGCACTTTGTTGATTTATCTCTGATTCATACATTACTTTAGGATGAAACACAGCTTTTCCAGTGAAAGTAATTGTTGAAAATATAAATATCTGGTCTTATATATGTGTTTAGAGCAAAATTTTTGATAAATAGTTAACTGGATTTCATGATATTGGCTGACTCTTGGAAATCAGGAAAACCTAAAATATTACTAATCGAAGAATATTATATATTTGTTTGCTGTAAATCTTAGATAGCAGAATTGAAGTTTGAAAAATGTTTGAATTATCTGAATTCTGACGTAGCCATGTTGACTGCCATTTATGCAGAGAAAAAAAGAAGAGAGAAGAAAGATCGGGATCTCAGAAAGCTAATGAGGCCATCACAAAGTGCACAGGAGATTTCCGTTCTGTGACCTTCGAGTTATGAACCACGCCAATGATTGGTTGACAAAGCTTCAGCCTGTTCATTACCTTTTTCCTAATTGAATCATGGAAGAAGCCTCAAGAGAATCCACCAGTACCTTTTTCCTAATCCTGTTGTATATGCAGCTATATTTTACATTCGGAATGTCTTATTTCGAAGCAGGAGAATCCAGATTCACAAAATCTATTCGGCTGCTTTCCTTCATTCACTCGACTCCCTTGTACAATCTGCAACATTGATATTACCATCTTCAATTGTCAATCAGCATCTTGTAACAAAAGATTAATCCCTTATCAGCGTGCAGCATATTGGCAGTGATCTGAAACAGAAAGCTCATGTAAAATATGGCCTGCCGGGTGGGCCATCTCGGTGCATTGATCTATTAGATTTTCCGTGGTGTATGATCTCAAAAAGTCTTCTCTGTTGTTACAATATGCAGCTCGTCCATGAGAAGAGGCTCACATTTGAGTCTTCCTAACGCTTTCTGCATCGCTGTGAAGTTTTGTCAAGGTAAGTAGTTCCTGTTGAGAGTTAATTGCGATTGTTTTCTTGTAAGAAACCTCCGAAACGTTTATTTCTCTTGCTAGAGACAAGGAGGTACATCATCTTGAAATCTTCCTATGCCATGACAGCGGCCTCTGAGATCTCTACGGTTCAACGCCGCACACTTCCCGGAAAGCTCAGGGATGCTCCAATGGTCTCGCCATTAATCCTGCTACGGTTCGTGCAGGTGCAGACATCATCTCTGCTGTCATCTGTCCCACGGCTTTCGTAATCGCACGAGACATCCAAGCAAGACCTCCGTGAAGGCGGGGGAAAGGACAGCCCACGATGGTGGGACAAACCGCCTTCCACTTCTGCATCCCATCACTCGGCTACGTGGCAACACGTGGTTGAAATCAGCCCATGGTGATGGCCGGATAAGGTTGGAGGTCCCCTCCTTCCTTCATGGTTGTCCCCTTCGTCCCGAAACTTTACCGGGTCTTTAAAGCCTCGGAAGGTTGGCGCCCACGAAGAGAGGTGTTGCCAGTGTGAAACACAAACGCCGGCACGGAATCCATTAGACTTTCCTGCCCCCTCTCAGCCTTTCGTGGCTCTTCCGTTCTATATAAACCATACGTACAGTTAGTCTTGTATGCGTCGGTCCATAATGAGACCAGTACTCGTCTCTCCCTGAAGGTCGAGATTGATTCCACTCGTCTGTCCCGAAATCACACTGGTTGGACATGGCGAGACCACCTTGTTGCGCCAAGAATGGATTGAAGAAGGGGCCATGGACACCTGAAGAGGACCAGAAGCTCATCGACTACATACAGAAGCATGGGCAAGGCAACTGGAGAACTGTCCCCGGTAAAGCTGGTAAGGAAACATGAGAT